>CAUYRH010058440.1:0-13246 GCA_963574655.1 Perodicticus potto
ATGAGAAGATACTGAAAATTTTCTCTTTGATATAAGGAACAAAATAAGGATGCTGCTATGCCTTTTTCAGTAAACATTGCTTTAAGTGTCCTAGCCAAAACAAAAACAAGAATTATGATAGGTAAGGAGTAAATGCAAAAGTCCTTCCTTCCTTCCTTCCTGTCTTCCTTCCTTCCTGTCTTCCTTCCTTCCTTCCTTCCTTCCTTCCTTCCTTCCTTCCTTCCTTCCTTCCTTCCTTCCTTCCTTCCTTCCTTCCTTCTTTCTTCACCCTGGGTAGAGTGCCATGGCATTATAGCTCACAGCTACCTCAAACTCTTGGGCTCAAGCAATCCTCTTGCCTCAGTCTCCCGAATAGCTGGGACTACAGGCACCTGCCCCTTTGCATGGCTAATTTTTCTATTTTTAGCAGAGACAGGAGCTCACTCTTGCTCAGGCTGTTCTTGAACTCCTGAACTCAGGTGATCCACTCACCTTGGCCTCCTAGGATTACAGGCATGAGCCACTGAGCTCGGCCTGGACACAAAATTTAAATAGCATTATTTGTAGGTGATGTGATTGGGTTCAAAGAAAATACAAAATAATTTACAGGTAAATTATTAGAGTTAATAATTCAGTTTAGCAAAACTAGATATAAAATCAATATAAAATTTGTTATTTCTATATGTGAGCAACACTTAGAAAATAAAATTTAAAAGAATATACCATTCATTATAATAGCAGAAATATTAAGTAACTAGAATTAACTGTAAGACTTATAGGACTTTTGTGGCAATCTCCATAAAATTATAATAAGGAAAATCAAAGGAGACCTAAACAAATAATAAAATATATTATACCTGGGTTGGAAGACTCAATATTGTTAAGGTAGCAATTCCCTGCAAATTATTCTAGAGTTTCAATGTATTACAATCAAAATTTCAATAGGTTTTTGGAGGGATATTGACAAGGCAATTCTAAAATATGTAAAAATACAAAGAGCCAAGAATAGTCAAGGCACAATTATAGTTGGAGGATTGGAGCTACTAACTATTAAGGATTACCAAAGGCTACAATACTTAAAAGAAGAATGACATATTGGTACAAAGACAGGAAAATAGGCCAACAGAATAAGACACATGTACACCAGAAACTACCCAAACCCACAAATGGATATTTGATTTATGGCAGGAGAGGTACTACAAAGAAGTTAGAAATGGTTGGAGTTTTCAGAATAATGACAGGAAAGCTGAGTATCATTTGAGGGGGAAAATGTTATTAGAACTCTTACCATGCAGCAAATTAATTCCATTTAGTTCATGGCACTAAATAAGAAAGGCAAATCAATAAACCCTTTTAGAACATCATATAGGAGAATATTTTTATAACTTCAGAGTAAGGAAATTCCCTCAAACAAGACACAAAAAAGGATTAACCATTAACAAAACATTAATAAACTTGAAAAAATTAAAATTATGAACATACACCCCATTAAAAGAGGCAATGACAATGCAGGAGTAATGAGTGTTCTTAGCATCTGGGGTCTTCATACCATTTTTCCCAAAAGGGAACCAGAGCACCTTACAGAAATCATAATTTCAAACTTGAAATAAGAAATGTACAAGATGAACCTGGGACATCTCCTTCCTGAAAACAAGAAAGTTATTCAAGGCTGCTCAAGTCATACCAAAAGAACACCAATTAGAAAGGACTCACTGGCCAAAGGTGGACAATTTAAGCATCAAAAAGTATATAATAATGCCAGTGAATTAAAATTTATCAAATATACAAAAATTGATGTGTTCATAATGATGTCCCCCCCAAAAAATATATTGATCACTTTTACACTTGATCTTAATCAAAAGGCCAAGAATTGATTATTATTGATCATTCATAGAAGTTGCTAGAATATGAGGTATTTATTATAAAAATAATAAATAAAAGGAAAAAAATCAAGTGCTTATACTGCTTTCCCTATGCACTATATTTCAGGCTAAGAAAAATAACTAACCAAGAAATTTTCTTCTTTGTAGATGAATCACGGTTAATAAATGCAAGAGGAATAGAATTAGAAAATCACCAGTTTGCAACCTCTAAGAAAATAATTCATCTGGGCAATATTAGTGGTATAAAAATATGAAGTGAGGACTTGATGGAGAGATTTTGAGTGGATAGATTATGTTAACAGTTTTTTAAAAAGTTAAACATACCTATCACATTATTCAATCCTAAGTATTTACTCAAGGGAAGAAGCAACTTGTCCTTTCAAAGACTTGTACCTAAATTTTTATAGCAGCTGCATTTCTAACAGCCAGAAAATAGAAAATCTCAAAAGTCCGTCAACAGATGAACAGATAAATGAATTGCCATATATCCATATAATAGAATACCACTTAACAATAAAAAGAAACTAATGACATGACAAGATCAATGAATAAAAATCAAACTACATATGCTGAAAAATAGAAGCTGAGCAAAAGACTACACTCTGTATGATTCCATTAATGTACAATTCTAGAAAACTCAAACTAATCTATAGACACCAAAAGAAGATCAATGTTTGCTTAGGAAGGAAATTGGGGACAGGAAAGAGGGGGGAATCACAAAGGGTTATAAATACATGATTTTAAAGGATACTGAGGGCTTTTCTGGGTTCAGCATAGATAAGAACCATGGTTAACTCATCATATGTAAACAGATCCAGGAAAATAAGTGGGAATATGTCCTATATATTACCTTTACCATGTGTTAGGTTCAATTATTAGGTCTACTTTTTAAATTAGTGGGGAGTCACTGAAGAACATAAAAGCTAATTTTGATAGTAAGGTGGGTACTTGGCGGTAGGCAGAATAATAATCCTGCCCAAAGAGGTTCACGTCCTGGTCCCCAGAACCCTATGTGAATATATTATGTTACATGGCAAGAGAGAATTAGGGTTGCAGATAGAATTGAGGTTGATAAATTCGATCTGCAACTTGATAAATCATGTATCATGGATTATCCAGCTGGTCCCAAAGTCATTACAAGAATGATAAGGAAAAGTAGAAAAGCAGGAGAGCGAGAGTCAGGCCAAGATGTGCTGGTGAAAGTGAAGCAGAGGGACATGGTGTGAGGAAGACTCAATTGGTCATTGCTGGCTTTGAAGATAGGAAAGAGCCACAAGCCAAAGAATGTGGGAAGCCTCTAAAAGCTAGAGAAGGCAAGAAAATGGATTCTCCCCTAGAATTTCCAGAAAGGAATGTAGCCCTACCCATATCTTGGTTTTATCTTAAAGAGACCATTTCAGACTTTCGATATTTGTAACAGTACGATAACATATTTGGGCTATTTTAGACCCTAAATTCATTTGTTACTGAAACAATAGGAAATACAGTGGGAAAGCATTAAATCTGGGAGGATAGATCAGAAGAGGTCGCAGTCATAAGCCAAATAGAAAAGACTAAGGTAGGGCCCCATAGTGGTGAACTCTTGGTCCTCCAGAGAGAAACAGGAAAGTACCAAGTACTGGAAGACAGGAGTGATAGACCCATGAAGGAGAAAGAGATCTTGAAGAAAGAAAGGCTATGACCACCTTTGTGTATTTCATTGCATTCTTATACACAAACCCTGGCCTTGGGTCTCCAGAGAAGGACAGGAGAAAACAGTTTTCCTTCTGGAATTTGGCAAAAAGATTCTTGAGGGACAGGTAGAGACTCGCTGAGTAGCCAAGGACATCAGTTACTGGACTGTTCCCTTCAGGTTTTCTCATTTTCCTAGCAAGAGTCCTGCCAGAATCCTACCTGAATTAACGTGAGCAGCCTTCCTATCCAGTGCAGGAGCTGAAAATCTGGAACACTCTTGAGATTTGACTCCAACCCATTCCTGCAATCCTTGAACAATCACCATCCCCACACAAACCAGTACAAGTTGTATTTGTGTAAAACTCTTAGCCAGAGTCCTTTAACTCTCAGTTATATGATTGATTACCTTAAACCACACTAGCAATTGGATAAGGCATCAAAAACAGAAGAATCCGCTTACACAGTCATTGGATCTGAACACCATGGAAACATTAATTTCTTAAAGCTGAAAGCAGTTACGGGATGAAACTCCTAAGGAACCTTGAACAACCTATTGAACCAAAACAACATCCTGTCCCACGAAGGCTTTCAATTCGTGTTGTGAAATAAAACAGACATCGTGTTTTTATTCTCAGAACATAAAACACAGTATTGAGCTTCCAGTGCTATGAAATAGATATATAATTTCAGAAAGTAGGATAAGTCTCCAGTTCTGTTGAAAAATAATTATGGCTTCATGTTTATTTTCTTCAGGTTGAACCTATTGCCAGATAATTATTTCAAAATGAATCTCTTTCCCAATCCTCTGGAAAAGAATGCTTGGTATGTTTGGATTGGTCAGTGTACCATCATGCATTTTATGAGCTCTTTGCTTAGTCTGATGTTAATGTATTCTTTTTAGGCAAAAGAGAAAGACTATGTCCAGAGGTGACAGCAGTGGCACCTGAATTACTCAGTTGATATTCACTCTTCTTACTGTACCAAAGATAGGAAGGAAAATCTGTCCTCTTTTTTGGTCCTATTTCTCTTTAATGGCTTCAATAGCAGCAAGTTATGGCCACCGTAACTCTCATCCACCCATTCAATGATAAGACAGACAGACTCAATGTCTATCTTCCTTGTTACACTGTAAGCTTCTGGATAGTAAGGACCACGTGGATCTTACTCCATGTGCTATTTCTAGTGCCTAATACTGGGCTTGGTACATAGTAAGTTCTATTTAAATAGACTTTGAGTTAATGAACATATAAACAGGTAATTGCTTCCTTCCCTAAGGGCTGGGCAGTTTAATCCCAAGACCACTAGGTACCTTCAAAATAGCTTATTCCAGACAAATACAAGTGACATGAAATTTTCTAAATATACTATTTCCTAAGGAAATATTTATTGGTTCCACCACAACTATGAAAATCCTCTTATCTGGCAATCTCTTCAGCATGTCTACATTTAATGAGTATTCTGTAATTTTCTCTTCTTTTTATTGCCCTTCTACCTTATCAAATCATACTATTTACCACATCTGCTCCTAGATGTTCTCTCTGCCTGCTCTGATTTTTGGACGCTGCAGAAGCTGTCCTAACTTCAGGGTCCAACATTAACTGCTGGTATTGGCCCGTACCAGCCCTTGGATATGCAGAAAACAGGTACAGTTTGATTTCCTTTTTTGAAAAAAATTCAAAAAATGTAGGGGGCACAAGGGTGTTTTTCTATGTGGATGAATTGTATCATGCTGAGGACAGGGCTTTCAGTGTACCCATCACAAGAATAGTGCACATTATTCTCAATAGGTAGTTTTTTTATCCCTCACACCTAGCCCTTCCCCTTCTTAATTCACGCTGTCCATTACAGGTTTTTGTGAGTGGATATATCCTTCATTTAGCTTCCATGTGAGAACATGTGGTATCTGTTTTTCCACTCCTGAGGTTTTTCTTTTAGATTAATCATCTCCTTTTCCATCCAAGTTGCTGCAAAAGACATTATTTCATTCCTTTGTATGGCTGAATAGTACTCTGAGGTATGTATGTATATACGTATATATATAACATTTTCTTTCTTTTTTTGAGACAGAATCTCACTTCGTTGCCCCCGTAGAGTGCTGTGGTGTCACAGCTCACAGCAACTTCAAACTGTTGGGCTTAAGCGATTATCTTGCCTCAGCCTCCCAAGTAGCTGGGACTACACAACACCCGGCTATTTTTTGTTGCAGTTGTCATTGTTGTTTAACTGGCCCAGGCTGTGTTCAAACTTGCCAGCCTCACTGTACGTGGCTGGCGCCAGAATCACTGTTTTACTGGTGCCAAGCTATAACATTTTCTTTATTTATCAGTTGACAGGCACTTAGATTGGTTCCATATCTTTGCAATTGTAATTTATTTTTTTTTGAGACAGAGTCTCACTTTGTCACCTCTGGTAGAGTGCTGTGGCATCATAGCTCACAGCAACCTCAAACTCTTGGGCTCAAGCAATTCTCTTGCTTCAGCCTTCCAAGTAGCTGGGATTACAGGCACCTACCAAAACGCCCAGCTACTTTTAGATGAGGTCTCGCTCTGGCTCAGGTTGGTCTTGAACCTGTGAGCTCAGGCAATCCACCTGCCTCGGCCTCCCAGAGTGCTAGGATTATAGGTGTGTGCCACTACACCCTGCAATTGTAGATTGTGCTGCAATAAACATTCAAATACAGGTATCTTGAATAAAAGAGCTTCTTCTCTTTGGGTTAGATACCTAGTAGTGAGATGGCTAGATGGAATAGTAGGTCTACTTTTAGTTCTATGAGGAATCTCCACAAGGCTTTCCATAGCAGTTATACAAATTTACATTCCCACCAACAATAAATAAGCATTTCCTGTTCACCACAACTGCACCAATATCTATTGTTTTTCAACTTTTTACTAATGGTGAGTCTGACAGAGGTAAGGTAATACATCATTGTGGTTTTAATTTGGATTTCCCTCATGATTAGTGATGTTGAACATTTTTTTCATTAGTTTCTTGGTCATTTGTCAATCTTCTTTTGGGAACTGTGCATTCAGGTTTTTTGCCCACCGTTTCATGAGATCATTGTTTTTTCTTGTTGATTTATTTGAGTTATTTATAAACTTTGGATACTAGCTCTTTGTTGGATGTATAGTTTACAAATACATATTCTCCCTGTTTGGTAGGCTATTTGCTTTTTTGTTTATTTCCTGTGTCATGCAGAAACTTTTTAGTTTAATTAAGTTTCATTTATTTTTGTTTTTGTTACTGTACTTGTTTGGGGCCCAATGTGACCACTTCTATTCAAAATAGTACTAGAAGTCATATCCAGAGCAATTAGGCAAGAGAAAGAAATAAAGGACATCCAAATCAAGAAAGAGAATGTCAAACTATCCCTGTTTGCAGAAGATATGTTCTTATACCTAGAAAACCCTAAAAACTCGACCAAAAGACTCTTAGAATTGATAAATAAATTTAGTAAAGTTTAAGGTTCCGAAATTAATGTGCACAAATCAGCAGTGTTTCTATACACTAATCAGCCATGCTAAGAGTCAAATCAAGAACTCAATACTATTTACAGTAGCTACAAAGTGAATAAAACACTTGGAAATATATTTAACCAAAGTGTGAAAGATCTGTACAAGAACTACAAAACACTGATGAAAGAAATCATAGATGATACAAACAAATGGAAAAACATCCTATGCTCATGCATTGAAAGAATTAACATTTTTCAAATGTCCATACTGCCTAAAGTGATTTACAGATTCAATGCAATTCCCATCAAAATGCCAATGTCAATTTTTACAGATCTAGAAAAAAATTCTGAATTTAAAAAAAGAGTCTAAGAAGCCAAAGCAATCATAAGTGGAAAGAACAAATCTGGAGACATCACATTACCTGACTTCAAATTATGTTACAAGGCTATAGTAACCAAAACAGTGTGGTATTGGTGTAAAGGTAAATGCATAGACCAATAGAATAGAATAGAGAACTCATAAATAAAGCCATATAGCTATGCCAACTAATTTTTGACAAAACAGACAAAAACATGCACTGGGGAAAGGATGCACTATTTAATAAAAGATACTGTTTGATTGGCCTTCTGTGAAGCTAATCAGGACAGTGGATAGAAAAATCTGAGAATTGAAAGATAAGATACAGACTGGAAACTTACTTTAATCTTAGAGAAAACAATATATTTATTTGTTTGTTTATTTATTTATTTTGTGGAAGGGAGAAAAAAAGGAAAAGACCAGAACCCTGAGTAAGATGCAGGGATCAAAAAGAAATTTGATGAGCTGAAAGAGTCTTTAGGAAGAATTTTATAATAGGTAGGAATGGAAATAAAGATGATGAAATAACTTTTAGGACTTCTGCTAGACATTCTTCTGACATTCTTCAAGAGTACCTAGAGTACTTGAAGAGTACCCACGAGTACTATTTGAATTAGTTTCTGATTAGTCTTGGTTGTCAAAACTATGTTTACCTGATTGTTACATAGATCAGATTATCTGGATCCCCATGTTTAAATGAGCTCTTTCTCCCTTAATTCCTTTCTTTATCCACATATATGGAGAAATCAATATTACAGGTAAGTGGAACCCAACTAATCAGAATTTCCTTAGCTAATGTAATGTTTTTTCCCCCAGAGAGCTTTCATGAGAAATAAATAAATGAAAAAAAATTATTTCATATAAGAAATTCTGTTAGAACACACATATTTAACTGTTACAGGGCAGATACCATTTCCATCTTTAATACTTTGAACTTTGACCAGTAAACATAGACAATCAACTGAAATTTAAAACCATGGCCCTGAGATACTTTTTTTTTGAGACAGAGTCTCACTATGTCACCCTCAGTAAAGTGCTGTGGTGTCACAGCTCACAGCAGCCTCCAACTCTTGGGCTTAAGTGATTCTCTTGCCTCAGCCTCCCAAGTAGCTGGGACTACAGTCACCTGCCACAACGTCCAGCTATTTTTTATTGTTGTTGTTGCAGTTGCATTGTTGTTTAGCTGACCTGGGGCATGTTCAAACCCGCTAGCCTCTGTGTATGTGACCAGCACCCTAACCACTGTGCTACAGGCACAGAGCCCTGTGATACTTTTTTTTTTTTTTTTTGTAGTTTTTGGCCCCAGCAGGGTTTGAACCCACCACCTCCAGCATATGGGGCTGGTGCCCTATTCCTTTGAGCCACAGGTGCTGTCCCTGTGATACTTTTTAAATCTCACTTTTTTATATATACAAAAGAACAAAAAAATAACCAGAAGAGTTTTTTTGTTTAAGGCCAGGCACCATGGCTCACGCCTGTAATCCTAGCAGTCTGGGAGATCAAACGGGTTGATTGCTTAAGTTCAGGAGTTTGAGAAAACCTGAGCAAGAGCGAGACCCCCCATCTGTACTAAAAATAGAAAAACTAGCCAGGTGTCATGATGAGGAGGTTTCAGCTACAGGGGAGGCTCAGGCAGGAGGATCACTTGAGCCCAGCAGTTTGAGGTTGTTGTGAGCTATGATGATGCCATGGCACTCTACCTATGGTGACACAGCGAGACTCTCTCTCAAAAAAAATAAAAAAAAATAAAAAGAGTTTTGATTTAAGATCCAATCCTTCCAGCCTGGGGCATTGTTGTTAAAGGCAGTTTGCTACACACTTCTTAGGCTGCAGCATGCAGTTCCAAAGGGATCAAGGATTAGTCACTTATGGACATATGTATGAAACAAAAATCTCAATTTGACATACCAATCATTTTTTTCTCTATTCCTTTTCTTTAAAAGATGGGACTTCATGAGTAGGCACTGAAAGAAGCATACTGAAATTTCTATGTACCCTGAGGAAACTCCAAAACACTGAAGGGCAAAACAACTATACTTTCTCTTTCTCACTGAAAACAATTTCCCCAAATGACCCATTCCTACAGGGAGCTGTTGGGACTCCTTAGGTATGTTTATATTCTGTATTAAGACAAAGAGGTAGGCAGGCCTTCACCCGCATGCAGCATCTATAGACATTACTTGTGGCCAGGCTTTTTGTGAGTATTTTTTTTTCTCTTTTGCCGCCTTTAATTTCTGCTGAGAAAAAAAAGCCCTGAATTCCAACTTCTATCAATTGTCTTTCACCCTAGGCCACACAATTGGCAAAACCAACATTGAGATGCCTGGGAATCTGAAATGGGTACCACTGATTATTTTAATAGTAGAGACCTTTTGTTTTCATTTGCCACAGTTACTTAAACAATTCTTTAGACTTGACTGTCAAGACTCTCACTTGGTCTTTTTTCTACTGACATGTTTATCATGATTCTTTCCTCCTCTTCTCAGGCCTAGGCTTACGACATTTCTGCTAGAATTGATATCAACACCACATTGTGTTTATGTCTCCCCCCATGTGTCAGACTCACTGATGTGGTGAGCAGAGCTTGGGAAGTGGAGCTGTGGAGGCTGAGTCATCAGTCATCATCTCTTGTGTCCTTGGGTCTGACCAAAATGACAGAGGCTCTGCTCAGCCAAGTGTCACTGGGAGACCACAGTAGAAAAGAAGCAGAGGACTTCTCCCATTTGACTCTCACCACTTTAAGAAAAGTCACATTTTCATGATAGCATGGGAAGATGTTAGTCTAGAAATCTCAATGCAGCTTCCATTCCATTTTGTCCTGCAGGCCACAGCTTAAATGATCCTTTGTAAATGGTAAACCATTTGGAAAAGCTGCTAAAGTTTAATATAGGCATACTCTGAGCCTCAGCATTTTTACTTCTGAATACATATATGCATACATGCAACATATCTATATCACATATTCATATGTGTATGTAAATAATATATAATAGAGATAATAGAAATCCATTCATATGTTCACTGAAAGACATATATAAGAATGCTCTTAGCAGCACTATTTACAACAACAACAAAATAAATAAGTAAATAAACTCAGAAACTGCCTAAGTTTCTTAGTCAACAATATAATGTGTAAATAAATTGTGATGTATTTATATAATAGAATACTACACAGCAAGGAGAATGAAAGAATTATGACATAAAAATATGGATGAATGGAACAAACATATTGAACAAAAGAAAACACATAGAAAAATACTGTATAGTTTCATTTAAATAAAGCTAAAAACTAGGCAAAACTAATTTATGCTGTTAGAAGCCAAGATACAAGTTACAAGGTCTGACAATTAAGGTCACCAACCTACTATGTGCTTACATTGGCAGCACTGTACAAACAACTTGGTAAGGATTCATAACCTTGGTATATCAGTGTCTCAGAGTTGTGCTTGTGTTGCTGTGTGATGGTGTCTTGCTTAATGGCATTCATTCTTGTTGCTTGTTTTTGTGTGCCACCATGGAAATGTTAGAGCTTGAATTAGAGCAATGAACACATGTTCATAATTTCTTGTTAAACCTGGCAAGAGTGGAAGTGAAATCAGGGACATGTTAGTTTATGGGGATAATGCCATGAAAAAAATGGGAGTGTACAAATGGATTAAATGTCTTTCTGAGAAGAGAGAGAATGTCACTGATGAAGAGAGGTCAGGGAAACCAATAACAAGCAGAACTTATAAAAACATTGCAAGAATTCACTGAATTGTATGTCAAAATCATCAACTAATTATGAAAAGAATAGCAGACCAAGTAAACTTCAATAGAGAAACAGTTAAGAAAACCTTACCTGGAAATCTTGGCCAAGAACTCATGACTCTTACATCATGACAATATACCAGCTCACACCGCACTATCTGTGTGGGAGTTTTTACCCAATATATAAATAATTGTATTGAAACACCCTCCCTACTCATCTGATCTGGCCCCCAGTGACTTTTTTCTTTACCCCAAAATAAAGGAAATATTGAAAGGAAGACATTTTGATGACATTCAAGACATTAAGTGTGATATGATAACAACATTGATGGCCATTTCAGAAAAAGAGTTGCAAAATTGCTTTGAAGGGTGGACTAGGCTCTGGCATCAATGCATAGCTTTCCAAGGGGAGTACTTTGAAGGTAACCATAGTGATACTCAGCATTGAAGTATATAGTACTTTTTCTAGGATGAGTGTTCCAACTTCATTATCAAACCTTGGGGTTATGATTGGAATGAAGCAAGAGGGGTTTTCCATGGTGACTTTGCCTTTACTATCTAGGCACTGCTTACCCTGCTGTTTTCAGGTTGTGAAAAAGTGGTACACTTTTGTCTTTGTACATTTTACTTCAATTAAAAGTTTTTTAGGGGGAGGTGCAAGATGGCCAACTAGAAGCAGCTTCTGACAGAGGCTCCTCTCTAAAAGGAAAGATAACCTCCAGAAACTGCCCAATTGAGCTGAAGATAGGCTGCCCAGCCGAGAGAGAGAGAAGTGATAACTGCAGGTCACCTCTGAGGGAAGCTGCGACTTCAAGAAACCAAGCTTTAGGCAGAAAAAACTGAACTAAAGTTTTCCGCCATTCTGAACTTCCAGGACACCCTTGCCCCCTTACCTGATGCACCAGAAGCCTGACCTCTGCTGAAACTGAGGGAGGAGGATTTGAGCAGCGCCCAGCCTCCCTATCTGCCGGAATAGGCAGCCAGCCAGGTAAGAGACTCCGGGGCCACACTAAGCCCCAGCCAGCCCCCAGAACAGGAACGCCACAGGGACCCCCTCTTGGCTCTGATACGTGTGCCACTGGGCCTCTGCCTGCAGCCTCAGTGGCCAGGAACTCTGCAGGACCCCCCACTGGGCCATGGCCTGCCACCAGCAGCGGCCAGGAAGTCCACGGGTTTCCCATGGGGTGCTGATTTGTGCCCTGCCTGGGCTCTGCCCACTGCCCACCGGGACTCCCACCGGCTCCGATCCGTGCCCCAGGCCTGCCGCCCACAGCAGCCAGGAACTCCACTCTGGGACACCCGTGAGGCCCTGATTGGCACCCTGCAGGTCCTTGGCCTGCCGCCGGCAGTGGCCAGGAAGTCCACTGGGACTCCCGTCAGTGCAGATCTGTGCCCCGCCAGGCATCAGCCTGCTGCCCAGCTCCAATCCATGCCCCAGGCCCACCGCCCACAGTAGCCAGGAACTCCACTCCGCCGGGATTGGCACCCCGCTGCCAGCAGCAGCTAGGAACTCCCACAGGACTCCTGTGCAGCCCAATTGGCACCCCACCGGGCCTTGGCCCGCTGGACCAGGAAGTCCGCTGGGACTTCCAGGCAGCTCTGATCTGTGCGTCACCTGCCCTCAGCCTGCTGCCTGCCGGGACCCCACTCAGCTCTGATCTCCACCCTCCGGGACTGCTGGAGACACAGGTTCCCTTTGCCAAGGCCACTGTGTGCTGGATCCCACACCCTGCTGGTGATCTGGGTGTGCAACACACCGGAGCTGCTCCCACAGCCAGAACTCCCTGGGTGGGGCAGTCCCAGAGGAGCCACACAGAGTCATTCCCTACAAAGATCCAGCAACAACAGAGTTGTCTGGGTCTGATCTGGGAGAGACACCTCCCCAACTCTAAGGACAGTCATAGGAAACAGTGAAAAATAATCATGAGGTGGAATCAACAGAAAAACTCTGGCAATATGAATAATCAGAATAGATCAACTCCCCCAAGGAATGACAAGGTAGATACACATAAGATCCCTTGCATAAGCAAATGGCTGAGATGTCAGAAATTGAATTCAGAATCTGGATAGCAAATAAGATCAGTGGAATGGAGGAAAAGATGGAATTAGAATTTCAAGCAGTAATCCAAAAGATGACCCAAAAGATGTCTC
>CAUYRH010058441.1:0-13697 GCA_963574655.1 Perodicticus potto
GGGCTAAGGCGCCAGCCACGTACACCTGAGCTGGCGGGTTCGAATCCAGCCCGGACCAGCCAAACAACAATGACGGCTGCAACCAAAAAATGGCTGGGCGTTGTGGCGGGCGCCTGTAGTCCCAGCTACTTGGGAGGCAAAGGCAGGAGACTCGCTTGAGCCCAGGAATTGGAGGTTGCTGTGAGCTGTGATGCCATGCCATAGCACTCTATCCAGGGTGACAGCTTGAGGCTCTGTCTCAAAAAAAAAAAAAAAACTGTCTACTTAGAGAAAATCAGCATTCCAAGCCTCCTCACTAGCCTTTCATCCCTGGGATTCTTTTCTCATCTTGCTCAAAGCACCTAATCCAACCCCATAACTTTCCCCCAAACCTCTCCCTCGTGCCCTCTGCTCCTGGCACGTGACCAGTAAATCCTCACAAGGTCCACTGAACTGCCTTTTCCAGAATTCCTTCTGCTGAACATTTCAGATAATAGTAGGCCACAGGAGCTGTTCTTGGTGAGGTTTGGGGCATGGAAGGGAAGCCGATGTCACTTGTGTTCAACACTTGTGCTAGCAATCAGTGCTTCCCCCAGTCAGGACCCCTCTGCCCTCACCCACAGGAGCTATACAGAAGCATCCTACAGAGTCTGTGGCCTCACATCGCTCCAGTATAGACTGAGGTTGTACACAGCACAACTGATTGCTGCTGACCCTGCTTCTCATCTCGAGGGAGCCTGGAATTTTAACTTCTTCAATGGTGAAATAGATTCACAAAGTGGAAATTTCCTCCAAGGCTGAAAGGGCTTGTTCAAAGTGCTTAGAGCCCAGAGCACAGTGGTTATGGGGCAAGCCACATACACTGAGAATGGTAGGTTTGAACCGAGGCCTGGGCCAGCTAAACGACTGCAACAAAAAAAAATAGCCGGGCATTGTGGCGGGCAACTGTAGTCCCAGATACTTGGGAGGCTGAGGCAAAAGAATCGCTTAAGCCCAAGAGTTTAAGGTTGCTGTGAACTGTGATAGTACAGCACTCTACCGAGGGCAACATAGTGAGACTCTGTCTCAAAAGAAAAAAAACAAATATGCAGGGTAGCCATTACTATGGAAAACATCCCCTGGTCAGGCCTCTCTAATTCGGTTATTGTTATGACTGTTGCCCTGACCTTGGGCAGCTCCCAATTCAGGGAGAGTTTGGGGAAGCAAGATGTACCTCCAGAGGATGCAGGGAGAAAACAAAAAGAAGATGCCCAAAATTCAGACATCCGGAAATTTTCACAACAAAGGTCCATATTCATTCATCTTTCAGTTGTTTTAAAAACAATTTACAAAATAGTAGCTTCTATTTTTCAATATTGCAAATATAAGAATAGAATTTTTAAGTTAAGTTCTTTTAAACTGTAGATAAGCTAAAAAAAAAATAATAAAATCATTTACAATCCCACTCCAGGAGATAACCACTATCAATATTTGGCATTCATCCTTCTGTTCTTTCATCAATGCATTAAATATATAATATTCCATGAACTAAAACAAAATCCTAAGTGCTTCATCCCCCCCACCCCCACTGACTGAACAGACCCCCTCTTGGCAAGGGAACCCCAGAGAAAACTTACAACTGAGTTCTCAGCCATGATGGGATAGGTGGTCAGATGCACATCATTATACTCCCTCTCTTGCTAATGCCCATCAGGTTTTTTTCCCTAAGAACTAAACAAAAACCAATCTCCTGATCCACCAGCATTCTTTCCTGAACACCAACCACAAAGTGGATTTGACCAGTTTATGGAGAATGTGTACAGAGGGTTTTCATGTTCTTGCTTCATCTATTTGACATAGAGGATGGCCATTTCTAAGCATGGATCCCATAAAAGGGCAGAAAGCTCAGTTGTGCAGACATATGTTTCTATTTTCATAAATATTCATGATTCCTCCTGTAGCTTGTTAAATAGGTATACTTGGCCAACCCACTCAGCATAAATTCTTGTTCCTATTGTCCCTCTCTTGAAGTACATGTTCCTGGCTTCTGGCCAGAAATCGGGTTTCCAGCCTGTTGGAATGGCCACCCACAAGCTGCAACCCTTTATGAGTAATGAAGTTCTCCTTTCCAAATTACGAATCTTGTTATTCTTCAGTTAACAATACCATATGCTCTTTAAAAAAAAACAACTGAATTATATCATATATATTTTAACTTAAAATATAGCATGAATGTTTTTCTCTATCATGAAATATTCTTCATCAGCATCACTTTTTTTCTCTATTATATTCTAATATAATAAACTTCTATTACCTAATTGAGAACACTTAGGCTTTCTTTAGTTTTTATAGAATTATAAGCACCATTATTATGGAGACTTATATTTAAATCCTCATACATATAAATAGTTACTTCCATAAAAACAATTCTTAGATATGGAATTGCTGAGTCATGGGCTATGTAAAATGTTAAGGCTTCTGAAGCAAATTTTCTGATTTTCAAAAACCAAGACTCTTGAAAAGCTGGTACTGCAATTAACTATGCCAGTATTCATCCTACTGTGTTCCATGTGAGAAGTAATATCTGTGTCATAAGGTAAAACTAATCTTTAAGGGGCCTTCCATACATAATAAAGTACCTCCAAACTGTAGAAGTAAAACATTATCAGCCCCATATTCCATTTGTTAATTATTCTATTCTGCCCCCCTTTTCAAATAAGTCTTCTCTCTTACTGCTAATGGAATTCCAGCATTTACCCTTGAGACTATAGGCCCTTCTAAGCATACGTGAAAGACATCTCAGAAAGAAAAGAAGAAAACATCTTGTAGAAGAAAATTTGTGTTTTCTTCTATACTTCTAGGAAAACAGATTCTGGTTTATATAATAAAGCTGTTTTTGCAAATGCAGCTGAATTTCAGATGTTGCTACTATGAACGTAAATTTTTACATGCACAAAATATATAATTATGAATGGTTGTCTTAATTGTTCCCCTGGTTATAATACTTAGTTTCTCCATTTTCTGCAAAGTTTAAATACTTTGAGTTTTATTTACCATTGTCCCTTGCCCAAATAAATGGAGGTTAAGAATAAATAATACTTAACAGTTTATATTTTAAAAAGAATCTGAGATGTTGTTTCTCATAAACTATACAGAAGAAGGGAAGAATCAAAATATGCCCTCTTGACCAAAACCATTTCAAGACTCAATGCCAAAAAATGATTTGTAAAGCTATGCCAACATTGCTTTGATGTTTGCAAATGCATTTCTGAACTCTGCCTACTTCTGAACTCTTTAAGACACACACACACACACACACACACACACACAAAGGAAGGAAAAAGAAAACCGCTAACTGGGCATGGACAGAAGAAGCTCTGAATTAAGCAGAACAAGCACTGAGTTATGACCTCACATATCAAAAGTTATGAAGTACAGCCAAACTGTTACTTAGAGGGAAAATTATAGCTGTAAATGCAAATGTTAAAAAAAAAGGAAGTTTGAGAATAAATAATCTCAGCTTCTACCTCAGAAAAAAACAGCAAATAAATAAAAAGATGAGGCAGAAGGAAATGAAGATGAAAGTAGAAAGTAATAAAACAGAAAGCAGGCATGCAACAAAGAAAAGGCTGGATTTTCAAAAAATATTAATAAATTATAAACCTTACCAAGAACAGACAAAAAAAGGAGAAAACACAAATGACCAATATCCAGAGTGAGAGGGAGACCTTAATACAGATTTCGTAAATATGACAAAAGACAGTCAGATATAGATACATTTATGCCATTTTGCAAATTGGGATGAAATGGAAAACTTTCCCCCCCCAAATTAAAACTTACATAAAAGAAAATAAAAACTTGGGATAACCTTATATCTGTTAAAGAAATTGAATCTATAAGTAAATATTTTCTTACCAAGAAAATCCCGGCCACAAACTTCCCTAGGGAAGTCTTTCAAACATTTAAAGAAGAGATCATATTCATCTTAGAAAACCTTTATCTACCTAAAGAGGATAAAATGACCTAATGTATATAATCCTTTGGATTTTCTCTATGCCAAATTATTTCATCTATGAGTGAGATCGTTTTACTTCTTTCTCCCTAAACTAATATTAAATAGAAATAGAGAAAGTGCCTCTATTGGCCTTGTTCACACAATAAATATGGTGTCAGCTGTATGATCTTGGTTACTTTTGTTTGTTTCTTTGTAGATGTCTTTTATCAGATTGTGGAAATTTTCTTCTCTGTCTAGTTTGATGAGAATTTTACCAAGAGTGAATATTGAGTTCATTATTAATAAATGCTTTTTCTGCATCTATTGAAATAATCATACTATTCTTTTTTTATTTATTTAATGCAGTGAATTATGTTGATTGCTTTTCAAATATCAAAGCCCACCTTTCATTCCTAGAATAAACTCCACTTGGTCATGATGCATTATTCTCTTTACCTATTGCTGGACTCAATTTGCTATTATTTGAAGATACTTTTTCTGTATTTTTGAGAAACATTGATCTATAACTTTATTTTCTTATAATGTCATATCTATATTGGTTTTAGAGGCTGAAAATGCAAACATATTTATATTAATACTTTCAATAATAATGTTCAAAAATCATTGGCTGTACAAATGTGTTGACCAGAACAATAGGAAAAACATGTTATATTGTGACCACAGCATATAGATGTGTGTTTGTGTGTTTAAAATAAAAGATTTTATGAAACAACTCCTTACTCTTAATAGGAAGGCAATTTTCTACTATTTCCTATTCAATTCTCTTTCATTCTTTTAAAAGATGGTTGTGAAGCACTAAATTTATTTTGAGGCCCACTAATAGGTTGCTGTGTATAGTTTTTAAAATATTGCTTTCATATACGAGACATTATGCAAGTGTTTGCTATAATAATTATTATTATTAATATATGGATTTCCCAGCACCTGGTGAAAAACCTGGCAGGTGGTAAGCATTTGAAAAAATGTTTATGAATGAATGACTTTAGTTATCAGTGGCTTATAAAAGAGTGGTTTCAACAGAAGGTTGGTCCTCTTTACCTTGACTCTTTCTAGGAACTAAGGTATCACTTGGATCCATGTTTGGCTTAGATTTGATAGGGAAAGAAACTTGCCAGCCACCAGAAGGAAGGAAAGGTTGTAACATAGTTGCACTGTCTGCACATGTGCAAACTCATTCAGGCAGGCAAGGCATCTATCTGTTCATCCTATTGTCATCTCAGGTAAACTACTTTGGAGGAACCCATGTGTGGTGGAATTTTAACTTGAATCTATATTCAAGTTAAGAATCTAAGAATTTAAGAATGAAAACATGAAGTTTTCCAAAAGAAAAGGCTTACAACCATAGTGTGGCACTGAAACAGTGTCTTCAGGTATACAAAGCAATGTAAGGCAGGGGGAATTATCGATCCTCTCATAGGTCCAAACCTAGAATGTCCAAAGCTAGAAGAGTTTGTTGTAACCATGGTACCTTAGTGTATACTTTGCAATGGTATCCAAATGTATTGGATTGCTCTGTAAAAAGCCTCCAGCCAACTTTGAAGAAAAGCTTTTAAATATCCAGTAATGAGTGATCCAATTAAGGGGGGAAGGGATGGATGAACTGATTTTGACCAAGTAGAAACTGCAGATTTAGCATTTTAGATAAAATGTTAATATTCCTTTATCTACTTCAGAATCATTCACTCAGTCCTGTGAGCTCTCAAGGGCTCAAGACCATGCACTCAGGTTACTAAGGGCAGCTTGTTTCCACAATGAGGTGCATTATTGCCAGAGAATCAGGGCGATCTTTAGATTGTGGAAACAAGAAAGACTTAGGCTAAAACTCTGAATGTGGTCCTGAAAAAGAAAAGGCTGTGTATTGGCAAGAATACGTAATTACCATTTTTACTTAGCAAAAAGTTTTAATACAATAAATATAGTGTTTCTCTTCCTACCCTGTCCCTTCAAAGCTGTTCCTTTCCTGCAGATCATACTTAGCACACACACACACACACACACACACACAAAGCTATTCCTAAATTAACATAGGATCTTATAGTAAGGGCATCTGAGTACTGATTACTGATGCTATCCAGTAATTCAGGACCTTTATTAAATCAAGTGTTCCCAAACCTGGCTCCTCATTGGAATTATTTAGGGAGCTCTTAAAAATTAGGGTCTTCAGGCTTCATCTGAACCTACTTGTCTAAGGAATATGGGGCACAGATCTGCATTTTCTTTACACACTCCATGTGTTTCCCTGTGAAGACTTAATGCTCCTCCTTTGCAGCTAAATAACATTACTAAAAAGAGATTGGGATGATAAAGAAAAGAGAGCATATGCCTGGTGAGTTTCAGCTTTCCACTTGATATAGAGCTTTTCTGATAACCTTGAGATATTTAGCAATAAGACATCAGAAGTTTGTTACTTTTTAATACTTAGAACCTATTCACTCTTTATTATTAATAGGTCTTATCTGAGAGGGATACATTTTTTCCATGCTATGTGAGCTCAATACATCAATTTTTCAAAGTGCCAACCTAGCACAACATCATCTTATTGTAAGAGATGGTTGGCTCGGCGCCTGTGGCTCAACGGGCTAAGGCGCCAGCCACGTACACCTGAGCTGGCAGGTTCGAATCCAGCCTGGGCCCACCAAACAACAATGACAGCTGCAACCAAAAAATGGCCAGGCATTGTGGCAGGCGCCTGTAGTCCCAGCTACTTGGGAGGTGGAGGCAAGAGACTTGCTTGAACCCAGGAATTGGAGGTTGCTGTGAGCTATGATGCCACAGTACTCTATCCAGGGTGACAGCTTGAGGCTCTGTCTCAAAAAAAAAAAAAAAAAGAGATGGTTCCACCTTTGCATTGTGAGCAACATATCTTGTATGAAAAAAGAAAATAGTAACTTTACTTTAATCAGCATTCTCCTTACGAGACATAAAAATACACCTTATCCTTTCATTATTGGAAAGAAAACAGTAATTGTATTTTCAACCAACCAGATTGGCAATTATTCAACTATTAACATATACCTCACACAAAAATCCACTTACTCATTTCTTTTTCTTTTCTCCTTATTTGTCCTCATTTTTTTTTCCTATCTCCTTCCTTGCAGGATATAGGGAAACATGAGGCTTTGCTACTCATGTTACAGGACATAGATCTAGATACAAAATATATGTTCCCTACAGTGACAGTACAGGTTCAGGCCTAGCTTCCATAGAGTAACAGGCTGCTGGAGCTGGATGGGAGCATGGCAGTCACTCACTCACAAGACTGTTTTCATAGAAAAAAATAAAAGCCCAGAAGGTACGTGATTTACCAGAGTCCACGACAAAGCCAGAACTGCAGTATGTGTGAGGATAATCGTCAAGAGGTCTCTAGAGAAATAGAAGCAAGAGGATAAACACGCGTGAGCGTGCACACACACACATACACACACAGAGAGAGAAGGAAATAGAGAAAGGCAGAGAGAGTTATTGATTCATTATTGGAATCATGATAATGGAGACTGAGAAGTCCCACTGCCTGCTCTCTGTGAGCTAGAGAACCAGGAAGGCTGGTGGTAATTTAGTCTAAGGCCAAAGGCCTGAGGACCAGGAACTCCAGTGTCCAAGAACAGGAGAAGATAGATCAAGAAGAGAGAGTGAAATTTGCTCTTCCTCTGCCTTTTGGTTCTGTTCAGGCCCTCTGTGGGTAGAGCGATGCCTGCTCACATTGGTGAAGGCAGATCTTGTACAAACGCTAATGTCTTCCAGAAACACCCTCACAGATACACCCAGAAATAATATTTTATCAGCTGTCAGGGCATCGTGTAGCCCAGTCAAGTTAATACATAAAAATAACCATTATAGACAGGGTACTTTTAAAATCACTACACTCCCACATTTTTTATTAACACCTTTATTGAGATATAATTCCACAAAACTCACCCATTTAAATTATATGGCTCAATGGTTTTTAGTATGTTTACCAAGTTGTGCAACAATTACCACAATCTAATTTCAGAATATTTTCATCACTCCAGAAAGAAATTCTGTGCTTAATTAGCAGTCATTCTCAATTTTCAACCCTCACACCAGGCTCAGGGCACCATAATCTACTGTCTGTCTCAATAGCTTTGCCTGTTCTACACATTTCATACGGATGGGATCATACAACACGTGGTCTTTTGTGACTGGCTTCTCTGACTCAGCATGTTGTCAAGGTTCATCCACGTTATAGCCTGTACAAGTACTTCATTCTTTCTTATTGTCAAATAATATTCCATTGTATGGATCTAGCACATTTTAAAACTTTACTCACCATTGGGTGAATATCTGAGTTGTTTCCATTCCAGTTATTAGAAATAATGGTACTGTGAACATTCAGGTACAAGTTTTAAGTAGACTTACATTTTCATTTCTCTTGAGTATGTACTTAAGAGTGAAATTGCTGAGTTATATGGTAATGCTACGTTTCCTACTTTTTTAAACTGCCAAAACTTTTCCAAAGTGACTGCACCATTTCACACTCTCATTGGCAAGGTTTGAATGAGGGTTCTGTTTTCCAGGAGTCACCAACACTTGTTACTGTCTTTTTGATTATAGCCATCCTGGTAGGTGTGAAGTGGCTTTGATTTGCATTTTCTTACTGACTAATGATGTTCAGTATCTTTACTGTCTTTATCAGTCATTTGTGTATCTTTATTAGAGAAATGTCTATGCAGACCTTTGCCCATATTTAAATTGGGTTATTTGTTTTTTTATTTTGCATCTGTAAGAGTTCTGTAGATATTCTAGATATTAGTCCCTTATCATACGTATGATTTGCAAAAATTTTCTCCCATTCTGTATGTAGTCTCTTCATTTTCCTGAGCATGACCTTAGAAGCATTAAATTTTGATGAAGTCCAGTTTATCTATTTTTTTGGTGTTATTGCTCATGCTTTTGTTGTCATATCTAAAGAACATTGTCTAACCCAAAGTTACAAAGAGTTACGTGTATGTTTTCTACTAGTTTTTAAATTTTAGCTCCTATAGTTAGGTCTATGATCAAAAAAGATTGTAGACCTAACTATGGGTTAATTTTTGCAACCCAGGAATGGATTAACAAACTGTGGTAAATGTATGCCATGGAATACTATTCACCCATAAAAAAGATGGAAACTTTACAACTTTTATGTTTACCTGGATGGAGTTGGAACACATTCTTCTTAGTAAAGTATCTCAAGAATAAGAAAAAGTATCCAATGTACTCAATACTATTATGAAACCAATATACAAACACACTCTTGTACTAATGATAAAACACAAATATAGTCTAGCAAGAAGAGGGGAGGGGAAGGGGGTAGAGCGATTGATGGGGGGAAAGGCAATTGGTGGGATCTCGCCTAATGTGCACAGTACAAGGGTATACTTCAAAATGACTAAGAGTAAATTTTAAATGTCTTACCACAAAAAATAAGTAAAAAGGAACTGTTAATCAGTTTGATTTAAGCATTCCATGGTGTATATCAAATCATCACATTGTGCCTCACAAATGTATACTGTTATTATTATCACCAAGGCTGGTGGATTCAAACCCAGCCTAGGCCACCTAAAACAACAATGACAACTGCAACCAAAAAAACCAAAGTAGCAGGGGTGGGGGTGGGGCAGGGAAGGAGGATCAAGATGGCGGCCAAGTAACAGCTTCCTTGCAATTCGGCATGGGGAGACTGGGGAAAGAAAACTCCAGGCATCTCTGGCTGGTAGGATTTGCCCAGAAACATCCCTTTGGGGACACAGGGAGTCAGCGAGAGACTTCTGGACCATGAGGAGGACAAACACAGTGGAGAACTGGCAAGTAGTTGCGTATGTTCATTCAGTCTAATCCTGCCATCAGCTGTAAGAACAGAAGCAGTGAGATTGAAAACTAGAAAGGCCTTACCTGTGAGCTGTTTTGGTTTTTTTTGGACTTGGCACTCAGTTGAACTACCTTGGGAGAACTTGGGCAAGAGTGGGGAGGTCTTTAAGCATTGTCTAGGGCCCCAGACTGAGCCGCTGAGCCAGATGGAGCTAATAGTGTTCGGCTGTGAGCCGCACAGAGCCATTGTGGGATAAGTGACCTGGGAAGCTCCGCCTACAGGGTTACAGAGCAAAGATTGGGCAAGAGACCTTCTGCCAGGAATCTAGTGACTGAGCAGCCTAAAGGCAGGAACTGAGACGAGCATACAGTAAAACCGGTTTTGGCACACTGGGTAAGTGGACAGCCACTTCATGAGTGATCCCAGCGACAAGTGCTTTTCTGGGAAAGCTTCTGTTTAGCCAAGGTTAGCAGTTTAAAGTGCCTTATAAGGGGGATGAGGAGAGATTTAAGCTCGCCACCCTGCAGGATTTTAGAAATCAGCAGAGGCCTCCAGTCTCCATCTCGTACAGCCATATCAGCATTGTGATTAACATCTCATACCCCAGAAGATCACCTGTTGCCCAGACAATATTCGGCAAGATATATTTACTGCTTTGTTTTTGGTTTTGTTTGTTTTTCTTTTTTTAATTTCAACATTTTCCCTCTAGGTTTTTCTTTTTTTTTTCTCTTTCTTTTCATTCTTCATTTTTCAGTTTAAATATAATTTTCCATTGTTGCCTTCTTTAACATTTAGAAGTTCACTTTTGCTAATGTTTCTACCCCTATTATTTGGATTTTCCCCCAATTTTATATCATAAAGTTTTCTGTTTGCTTGATTTGGTTTGATTTATAGGACTTTTGTCTTTCCTCTTTACTTGGTGGAGGTGGGGTACTGTGTCCAAACAGGCTAGCAAAGAGCTGCTGACCTCAAGGGAACCATCCAACCAGCACCCCCAGAGGTTGGAGGTTTTTAAGGTTGGGTCAAAGTACCCTACTATACACCTATATTGCTACTGTCTCCCTCTTTTCTGTGCCTCTTTTCTTTTTGTCAATATTCCCTTTTACTCACCCCCTCTCCTTTCTCTTTTTTCTTTTCTTTGTTTTCTTTTTTCCATTGTTCTTCAATCTTCTCATCCTCTGGTCCTGTGCCAAAAGGACTCATTGAAACTGTAGTCCAGAGGCATGGTAACTTAAAGAACAAGAGGAAGTGAAAGGAAAATTAGGGCAAGACAACAGATAAAAGAAAACACTCATGAGGAAGAATAAGCAGAAAAATCCCAGTAACATGAAAAATCAGTCCAGAGCAACCCCCCCGCCAAGGGACTGTGAGGTATCTACTGCAGAGGATTCCACCTATAAAGAAATGTTAGAAATGACAGAAAAGGAATTTAGAATACAGATGATGAAAACAACGAAGGAAATGATGGAAACAATGAAGGAAACTGCTGATAAAGTGGAAAATAACCAAAAGGAAAACCAAAAACAGAATCAAATAAGAGATGAACCATATGAAGATTATAGAAAGGATACAGCAGAGCTGAATGAACTGAAGCAGTCAATTAGGGAAATTAAAGATGTAATAGAAAGTATCAACAACAAATTAGACCATACAGAAGAAAGAATCTCAGAGGCAGAGGCCAAAGCTCTTGAGATAACTCAGATAGTTAAAGAGGCAAAAAAGAAAAGAGAGAAAGCAGAACGTTCACGGACAAAATTATGGGACTTTATGAAGTATTCAAACATATGAGTTATAGGTATCCCAGAAGGGGAAGAAGAATGCCCCAGGGGAATGAAAGCCATACTAGAGAATATTATAAATGAAAATTTCCCAAATATCACCAAAGGTTCTGACACACTCCTTTCAGAGGGATATCGGACCCCACCTCAACTCTAACTGAGCTTCTCCAAGACACATTGTGATGAACCTGTCCAAAGTCAAGACAAAAGAAAAGATTCTTCAAGCTGCCAGGTGTAAGCGGCAGTTGACCTACAGGGGCAAATCCATCAGGTTGACTGCAGACTTCCCTAATGAAACTTTTCAAGCAAGAAGACATTGGTCATCTATCTTTAATCTACTTAAACAGAACAATTTCCAGCCCAGAATTCTATATCCTGCTAAGCTAAGCTTTAAAACTGACAGATAAATCAAATCCTACTGATATAAAAATTGAGGAAATTCACCACAATAAGACCAGCTCTACAGGAAATACTTCAACCTATTCTACACACTGACCATCACAATGGATCAACAGCAAAGTAAGAACTCAGAAATTAAAGGACAGAACCTAACTTCCATAATGATACAAAGATAAAACCAATGGACTCTCACAAAATAAGATGAATAGAACACTACCACAATTACGAATTATCTCAATAACTGTTAATGGCTTGAATTCTCCACTGAAGATGCATAGATTGGCTGACTGGATTAAAAAACACAAGCCATCCATTGGCTGTGTGCAGGAAACACACCTTGCTTCAAAAGACAAATTAAAACTCCAAGGTAAGGGTTAGAAGATAATTTTTCAGGCAAACGGAATTCAGAAGAAAAGAGGAGTTGCAATTTTTCAGGTACATGTGGGTTTAAAGCAACTGAAGTCAAAAAAGACAAAGATGGTCACTTGATATTGGTCAAGGGAAAAATACAACAAGAAGATGTTTCAATTCTAAATATTTATGCACCCAACTTAAATGCTCCCAGATTCTTGAAACAGACCTTACTCAGTCTGAGCAATATGATATCCTATAAAACCATAATAACAGGGGACTTTAACACTACTCTTAAAGAGCTGGACAGATCCTCTAAACAGAAATTAAACAAAGATATAAGGGACTTAAATGAGTCCCTAGAACAACTGTGCTTCATAGACATATATAGAACACTCCATCCCACAGATAAAGAATATACATTCTTCTCATCACCCCATGGAACATTCTCCAAAATTGATAATATCCTAGGACACAAAACAAACCTCAACAGAATCAAAAGAATTGAAATTTTACCTTGTATCTTCTCAGACCACAAGGCACTAAAGGTGGAATTCAACTCCAATAAAAACAGCCAACCCTACACAAAGGCATGGAAATTTAAAAACCTTCTGTTGAATGACAGTTGGGTGCAGGAAGAAATTAAAGAGGAAGTCATTAACTTCCTTGAGCATAACAACAATGAAGATACAAGCTACCAAAACCTGTGGGACACTGCAAAATCAGTTCTGAGAGGAAAATTTATCTCTTTAGATGCCTACATTCAAAAAACAGAGAGCGCATCAACAAACTCACAAGTCATCTTATGGAATTAGAAAAAGAAGAACAATCTAAGCCTAAACCCAGCAGAAGAAAAGAAATATCCAAACTTAAATCAGAGATCAATGAAATTGAAAACAAAAGAATCATTCAGAAAATTAATGAAACAAGGAGTTGGTTTTTTGAAAAAATAAATAAAATAGATAAACCTTTGGCCTGACTAACTAGCAATAGAAAAGTAAAATCTCTAGTAACCTCAATCAGAAATGATAAAGGGGAAATAACAACTGATGCCACAGAGATACAAGAGATTACCTCTGAATACTACCAGAAACTCTATGCCCAGAAATTTGACAATGTGAAGGAAATAGATCAATATTTGGAATCACACCCTCTCCCTAGACTTAGCCAGGAAGAAATAGAGCTCCTGAAGAGATCAATTTCAAGCACTGAGATTACAGAAACAATAAAAAAATCTTCCAACCAAAAAATGCCCTGGTCTGGATGGCTTCACACCAGAATTCTATCAAACCTTCAAGGAAGATCTTATTCCCATACTGCAGAAATTATTCCAAAAAATTGAGGAGGAAGGAATCTTCCCCAACACGTTCTACGAAGCAAACATCAC
>CAUYRH010058443.1:0-11255 GCA_963574655.1 Perodicticus potto
TGTTCTGAGGCAGCTTGATGATAACCAGATTTTGATATAAAATTTTGCTCTGTGCATGTTAAACCTGAAGATCAAAAATACTGTTACCTCATGCTATTCTGTGAATGGCTTATAAGCTTTAATCTTTTTATAATACAGGAAAACAAGTTCTCACTTGTATTATTAAATTTTTTGCTTTTAGAAATAATTTTGAGTAAGACACTAAAATTACATTTCTAACAAAATTTATAATAGTATTAATCTAAAAACTGTGTTAACTGATCCCTTAACTATCCTTTTAAAAATTACTCCAGTTTCAATTCCTGAAATCCTTTAGCCAGATGCGTTTGGGAATTCAGAATTTTTCAAACTGTAGAATGGCAATTTAGTGCATAATCCCAATATTAAAATCACCCCAGCGAAGTGTTCTCAAACAAGCTAATTAAATATGGTACTATTTCTGCCTCAAAACATAATACCAAGGCCATCATAATATAAATTAAAATTTTTTTATATACATGCAGCTCTCAGCAACAAAATTCAGCTTAATCATCTTTGCATTCCTCACTGAACTAAAGAGTGTAATGGTGACCACTTCCTTAGACGAGTGTCAGCCCCAGTTTTTAGAACTGTTTCTGTTGTTCTTCCTAGCTCTATGCTTTTCAGTCAGGTGATAGAAGAGATGACTTAATTATCTTATAAGTAGCAAAAACCGCACGTATAATGTGAGAATGGCCAAGAATGAATCAGCAAAAGATGCTTGAGTTAAACACTATGTAACCCTACAGCCTTTTAATAATGGCCAATGCTGCATATCTTATTAATTAGCATGATGCGATATTAACTACAAAATACTTCATAGTTTCTAATTATCCCATAACAGCCAGCAGAGATTTATGACATAGTTGTCCATAAAAATGTGTTAAATTAATAAATAATTGTAAGAGACAAAGTTGCAAGTATCATTGGATAAAGTGTTATAGGGGTTTATGGTTAAGCTCTATTAGGAAATACAGACTTTCACAAGTCATGGCAGAAGAACAAAGTCCTTATTTATCTACTACGTTCTTTTCCAGGAAGTTTTCCAGAGATACTGCAGCAATATTGTGATGGAGCAGTGTCCTAAATACTGATAAAAAATGAGCAATTTTGCTGACCTTAAGGTACAAAGGCAGGGTAACAGTGTAGAAAGCATGGGTTTTGGATTTCAGACAGCATCTGGTTCTAAGTGTCACTCGTCCACTTATTAATTACCCAACTTGAATATTCTGAGCCTCACTTGGTGTAATTCACATGCCATACAAGCCACCCATTGAACATCTAAAATTCTATATCACTAGTATATTCACAGTTATGGAACCATGACCACTATTATAATTTTAGAATATTTTCATCACTCCAAAAAGAAATCCCACACCCACTAGTAGTCAATTCCCATTTATCTTGATCCCCTTCCCTTAGCCCTAGGCAACCACCAGTCTACTTTCTGTCTCTATGGATGTGTCTATTCTGGGCATTCCTATAAATGGAATTTAACAATATGTGGTCTTTTTTGAATGGCTTCTTTCACTTAGCATGTTTTCAAGGTTCATCGTGTTGTATTATTGAATGTATGAAAACTTCATTACTTTTTAATGTTGAGTAATATTCCACTTAATGGATATTATGCTTTTTATTTATCATTTCATCAATTGATGAACATTTGATATGTTTCCACTTTTTGGCTTTTAATATGTGCTATTAACATTGATGTATGAGTTTCTGTGTGGACAAACGCTTTCAATTTGCTTGGGTACGCAGCTAACGAAGGGCTGTTTTGATGGTCACCTTGACTTGAGGAAGATATGAAGCACTTTACAGGGACTTTTAGGATTTGAGCTTGGAAGTTTTGTTTCAGCTACCTTATTAGTTTCAGTAACATTTAACAACTGATTTACTCTTTCAGTCATTGTTTTCCTTCAACTTACTGGGAAGCAAACTTTCTAAAATTCTTTTGTCATCATTTCTCAAGTACACTGGTCAGGCAACCTTACTTTTTTCAGAAAATCAAGGCTTAATTTCCAAGGTCTATCTGTTCTTCAGTATCTCGCTAAGGAAACTGCCCTGTCATTTGATGTAAACAAATAAAAATTCTATATTTTATACTCATAAAGCTCTAATGATATGTCTTGATAGACTTCAATTTTGGTTAGGTGTTTTGGGCCTTATTATTATAATATCAATAGCACAGTATTTTGGTACTTCTGATTTGGGTTAATATTTTTTAACACATTGCCACGCTAGAAAAAAATTTTTTTCCTTGGGGGCCACACTTTTATTAGATATCAAGATAGGTCAAGAGTCTTATGAGCGACATATGAAGCCTGGGCCCAAAATACAACTCACATGGCAGTTAATGCATTAACCAAGAGATATGACTTTAGTAGCTTTCACCAGAAACAAATGTAAAAAGAGCTTTTTTAACCTAATACTGTTATGTCACCTTGGGAAATACTTAGTTTCTCTGGGCCTAAGTCTTCTTTTCATGAATTACATGACTTCCAGTATCATCTTTAACTACGCAATATGACATTTTCTAAAGCAAGTACCTAATTTTGTTGCTGTTGCTTTTGGAAATATCTAATGTTCTTCCAGCAAAATTGGTGTCCTTCATTCAATCACAAAAATGCTTCGTTGAGATAAAAATCAGATAAGCAAGAAATGTAAAGGACATCAGAAATCAAGAAGAGAGGCATAAAAACCTATCTGTTGGGTAAACGAACACTATTCAAGTGACCGCACACTAAAAGCCCCAACTTAAGCATCATAAAAGGTATCCATGTAACAAAAACATTTTTATTCCCTTAATATGTTAGGAAAAAAATCAGATAAGTACTTAATTTTAAAAATGAAATAGTTACATTTATTTTCAAAGATTGGTATTTGGGGCTTATCCTTCATGAAACGTTATGTAAATAACCAATTTTAAGGAAATAAAATTAAAATACTATTTCATGATGACTGTTTTTCTATAACTTTCCTGACTGTTGCCAGAGCAGCTCTATGGAGTCTAATTAAAATATTTTGTAGAAGAATATTGTTCTAATAGACTGATAAAGGTTCTATAAACTCCAGAAATGCTTGGGTAGGTTCAGATCAAGTTAAATAAATTTTCTAAGCCCTTGCTATTCAGGCCAGAATTTTATATTCTTTGCAAAATGATGTGGTCTGACTGAATAAGACATGAAATAAATGTAATTCAGTAAGTCTGAAATTATTCTCAGGATAAATTAACAAAGTAGACTATGGATAGGTCCCGAAAGTTTTTATAAATGGTTCTAAAAGCACCAAGTCAAAATAAGAGTGTAAGAAAAGCCAATTAAAACTCAAATACATAATTCTTACCAGACAGCCAATACAGTGCAGGGCACTTTCCAGTTTCTGCCTTTGGTGGTAAGTAGACAGCAAATTTCATTTTGCAGTTCAGTTCAACACTGTAATTTTAACAACAAAATATAATGCCTCTTATTGATAAAGACAGAAACAAAATAAGCACTATGTAAAAAGATAGATAGTAAAGGTCCAAAATAAGTGATTTAATGCCTGAAATAAGTGATTCCACTCAACATTTAATACACTTTGCCCCTTCAAGAAAGTATAAGGCCAGTTCAGCATGTTGATTTATTACCATCCTATGCTTTGTAGGGCACTGTCATTTGGGGCAGAATAAATTTTAAAAATAAATGCAATCCCCAATGTGGCACTTAAATTATTAAAAGAAAAGCTGTTTCTGTTTTTTTAAGAGGTATATAAAGTAACAAATCACCTTTTATAAAAAAATGAATTCTAAACATCTTAAATTATACATTTGCTCATGGGCACTAAAATGTACATCTTTTAAAACACTGATATTTTATCATAATCACTATTAATACAACTAGATATGACAATTTTGATAAAAACCACAGGCATTTTTCCCTGTAAGCAATAATTCATGCAACAACAATCTCTCATGGGTTAAAGAATCATATAGATATACATAAACTCTTACCACTTCCAAATGAACAGCTGCCTTTTTGTTAAAATTATGTATATATAAAGTGAACAGTAATTGCAAAGAATTACTTCTACAAACTTCATCATAAAAAGCTAGTATTCCCCTGCCCCTCGACCTTCCTATTTCCCACATTCCAGATAGTCACTTTACTTCTTTTACTTGATTCTTCTGGTCTTTACTTACCTATCTAATTCTTGATTTTCTACAATTTACATGGCAGTTAATGTGAAAAATCAATTACTTAATTTTTCAGATTAGTTATTATCTACTGACTTACCATTACAGAAAAATTTTAGTTAACTTTCACCTGTCTTGCTCACTGCATCCCCTACATCTCTTTTTCTGCTGTCTTCTCATACACAATTTTGGGTAATCCATACTAAGAAGTTACAAGAGCTATTCCAAGATGAGCCATGTGGTATACTAAAATACTTTCAATTTTTTTTTCTCATTGAGTTAGCAACTTTTTTTGTTTCTTGGCTATATTTACTTTTTTTAGGTACAGACTCCCACAAATGTCCCAGTAATACTAATGGAACCATTCTACATGTTCCGTTCCATTCTCTGCACATGTTGATTTTATTTTTCCATGTTATTTTAAATATCTTTTTTTTGTTGGTGATTGGAAATCATAAGAAGTTTCTGACATCTGTTCTTTAGGTCTTCAACTGTTGTTAGGAGGGTTGACATATTTTCTTTCATTATATACTGTATCAAGTCCACGTCCAATGCAGGGATATTTTCCTTTATCTAATATCCAGTGCACGAACATTTGTTATCAGTTGGTAAAACCAAGTGAGCATAATATTGTTGCAAGATGGCTGGTGCCTTGAGATTTTTCTCAGATGTTTAAAAATTTGTTAAGAGGGTAAATCTCATGTTATGTTCTTATCACGTATTTTAAAAGAAGACCTTTCTCAAGTGGCTGTGGGGTATAAGAGGTCTGAAACATGTTCAAACAATAGTATTAACACTTGTATAAATAAGTAAACATAGCATTATTAAGTGGTGCTCTGAAACCTGTCGCTATCATGCCTTTAAGATGCTACTCAATTACCAAAAGGAAACACGTCTAATCTCATGAATACAGATTTGCTATGGCCACTCTGTATTTATCAACTGCTACCCCATGCCAGTTTCATAAGTGTTTTTGCCAATACAGTCATTTCTATTAATTTCATCTACTTAACACATTTTTTCTCAGGGCCATGGTGTTTTATTATGTGGCTCCCAAAGCAGAGAGATGTGTAAGTTATATATGCTTCACAAGGCTCTGGGCTCAAAACTATCTTGAGTTAAATACAATTTACATGGTAGTTTATGGGATAAAAAAGTATTTTTCTTCAAACAAGTACTATCTAATGGAACTTTCTACAGTGACAAAACTGTTTCATATCTGTCCTTGCCAATACAACAGCTTTTAGTAACGAGACTACTGAGCCCTTGAAATGTGGTTATTTGGGACTGAATTTTTTAAATATAATTAATTTAACTTAAATAGCTACTAGTAACTACTGGCTACTGTATCTCCACCTTTTTGATTTGCTGCTTTCCACACTGCTTTCTAGCTACAGCCTCAGCACTGTCACACTTATCTGTAAAATTTTTCTCTTCTGATCCTGTTTCTCAGATCTCATGGCCTCAGCCATTTTGTTTTAGTCCCTCATTGTGGTGAAATCTTTCAGTTGCTTCCAGAAAAGGGGCTGCCGGGAAAATATGCTTTTGAGACCTTAGCTATATGGAAGTATCTTCATCTACTCTCATGCTTACCTAATGTTTTGATGGTCACTGGCTGCTCTGCCCTTGGCTTCTACACTGCTCTTGAGCTGTCTCAGGCTTTAACATCCATCATCCATTCCTTTCTGTTAAATTTGAGAACTTTCTTTTTGTTCTCACTGCTTTGATACTTCACAGCATTGTTGGTAGAGGTCAATTATCACACATCATGTAGGCCTTTTCTAATCTATCAACCTAAACACCTGAGTTCCAGGAAATCTTGAATTATTTCTTTATTCTTTATATATTCATACTTAAATTTGTTTTTTAATGTTGGACTTCTTGGTTTGGTCCTCTGACTTTCTCATCTCTTCTCTCTGATTTTCTACTTTTGTCTTATTCTACTTTCTGGAAAGTTCAACTTTATCAACTAACCTTTCTAGTGAGTTTTGTTAATTTCTCCTATCAAATTTTCTGTTTCTAGGTCCTTTTATACATTTTTTTGTTTTTTTAGATCATTAGACAGAGTCTTGTTATGTTCCCCAGGATTAACTCAAGTGATCCTCCTGCCTTCACCTCCCCAGTAGCTGGGACTATAGGCATGTGTGCCTGGCTGCTTGTTTGTTCTTGAATATGTTTATTAGTGTTCTCTGACACTGGAGATCAATTATTAACAACAACACTTGAAGTTTGTCTCTCTGCACAGTTCATTTCTTCTTGTTTTTATGTCTAAGTGTCTTTCAAATTGTCTTTATATAAATGTCTAGTGATTTTTAGTGGTCTACCTCTATTTAAGGTACACACTACAAATCTGATTGAAATCATTATGCCTATTGGTGGGGTTGTCAACCTTTGCTTCACTGCAGAGAAGTCTGGCTGGATGATTTTGTTGACAAATCTCAGTATATTGAGATATCTTTTTTTGAGCTAGTCAAATTCCCAGCAAGAAAATTCTTCTAAAGAGTATAAGCTTAACTCCCCGAACTTTGGAAGCTAGTAAAAGAAATTAGCATACGAACTTTCTCCATCTATTTGCAGCATCACACCTCCCACCGACTGTGCCTGGTCTTCCTTAGTACAGACTTTTCTGTTTACCTGATCTAGAAAATACATCTCCAATTTTCTTGTCAGAGGTGGGGAGAAGCAGTGCCCCAGCTGCACTGGGAGATGGGACATCTCAGATATATTTGCTTTTTAAAACCTATTTTCAACTAATCTTCCATTTTCTGAACTCCATTTTTATTCTTACTTCCAGGTATACGTGGTGCTTCCAATTCCTATGGCTTTATATAAATTATGTCATTTCCTGGCTTTCCCTTACTGATGTTTAGAATTTAGCTTTCTAGGTTTTACCAAGTCAGGTACTACCTGTTCATCTGTATTCATGCTTCTAGAATATTGTTCTTAACTCCTGTCCTCCACTTCTTTATTCCTTTGTGGGTGTGTGGGGGGGGAGAGGGTTGTGTTTAATTCCTTTACTTAATGCAACATTAGTCAGATTTTGAAGATATTTGTGTTTAATTTGCTAACTTTATCAGGAAGCCCAGTTGTCTTTTCTTTTTACATTAAAAGATCCCCAAGGAAGATGTCCCTAAATTTTTACTGGCAATATAGGTATTTTCAATTCAGGAGAACATCAAATCAAAGCTTGAAGACCTTTCTCTGTTTAGTTCTTCTTTACCTCACGTAGTTGTCAAGACCATAGCCAGCTAAATCTCATATTGTCAAAGTGATAACCACAAAGAGAGTAAACAGGTTTAAAAGTGAATGGAGGTACCATAATATCTAGACAAAGATTCGTTTAAAAACAGAACAAAATGAAAGCCATCTAAAATTTTATCTTAGTAGTTACCTGTCATGTTCAAAAACTTTCTGCAATCCCCCAAAGCATTTATTGCTGGAAATCTGTTTTGTTTTTTTTTTAAATAATTTTATTGCCATTCTTCTCCTCAGCGGCCACAGCAGCGTAGCTGGAAAAAGCAGTCCAGGAACTAGGTTTATTTTATTGATGTCTCTGCAGCAGAGACATGGAAGAGTCATTGCTAGAGAAGGTGGGAATTAATGGTGAGTGTGTGTAAGGGGGCCGCCATGATCACAGGAGTCTTATTCCTCTCCTGAAATGATTGTTAATCAGAAGCCCCCAAACCCTGGTTACATGCAAAATGTGTGTGTGTGTGTGTGTGTGTGTGTGTGTGAGAGAGAGAGAGAGAGAGAGAGAAAGAAGGAGCGAGAGAGAGAATATGTGTGTATGCATTTTATTTTCCCTCGGGAGAAGGTCTGTAGCATTCCTTAAAGGGGTTCCTGACCTCCAAAATCTAAAGCCCCCCTGCCCTGGTTTTTGGTGCATAGCTACTAGGGATAATGAAATAGAAAGAAGACAACCCAGGAAAGGCAAGAGAAGTGAATGTCTCCTAGGAAAGGGCTTTGTTTTCAAAGCTCAGATTTAAGGATTGTGCCTACACAAGGCCCCTTAACATATGAGGATGAGGTTCCCAATTTTATCACAAAAATTAGAAGCCCAGCGTGCAGTGGAAGATGAACCGTGAGCAAACATCAAGGCAGAACAGAAGGCTGGCCTGCAGGGCACTGGAGGAAAGTACAAAGGGTGAAGAAAGGACTTGGAGAGAAGGAAGGAGAGAGGATGGTTGTGTGTGGGTGTGTGCACACATGTGAGATGCGGGGAATGAATACTAAATTCTACATATGCCAATACCAATGCCGAGTGTAGATTCTACAGATGCCCTGGGGTTGCTGACAGTAAGGAAAGGGTTCTTTAAGGCTGAGCCCTAGGAAGCTGACCAGGCAATTAAGAATATGTCCTTTTAACAACAATGACAACTACATCCAAAAAATAGCCAGGCATTGTGGCAGGTGCCTGTATTCCAGCTACTTGGGAGGCTTAGGCAAGAGAATCACTTAAGCCCAAGAGTTTGAGGTTGCTGTGAGCTGTGATGCCATAGCACTCTGCCGAGGGTGGCATAGTGAGACTCTGTCTCAAAAATAAAATAAAATAAAATAAAATAAAAAGTTCTTTTCAGTTGTAAGTTTCAGAAACCAACTTTGGCTATAGGACTCATTTAATGAATACTGGGTAGTTCATAAATTCCAACAAAAGAGCTGAATAAGGAAACCTGGAGAGGCAAGAAATTAGACAGTTTGGGGACTTTCCTAGCAGGCGACCAGCTCTAGTGACCTCTAATCTCTGGATCTCTATATTTAGGGTTTACCCAAGAGAGAGGCTAACAATTGGGACGGGTACCAGAGAAAAGAGTCATGAGCCAAGGAATCACCACCATTGTTGTTGACCACAGTCGTCAGCATTACTGGTTCAGAGCAGGCGGCCTAGCTTGAAAACACTAGGAGACTAGTACCCAAGTCTTCCGATTGCCAGTTACACACTGTATGCTCTCAAGGTATATTCTGAGTTTCTTAACATCTAAGAAACTAATTAACATGATTGGGGTGGGAGTAGAGCAGGAGATCTTTCAGGCAAAGGAAACCAAAAGTGTAATGGCCTTTAGGTAGGATGAACTTGGCCTCTTAGAAATAGAAAAAGGCACTTGTACAAAATAAAATAAATAAATAAATAAATAAATAAAAAGGCACTTATGGCTAGTGAATCATTCTCAGAGTGGGAAGTAGTATAAGGACATTCAGAGGCTTGATGGTCTCATGCGGGCCTGCAGACCGTGGAGAGAGGTTCAGGGATTTGTGCTTCCCTAGGGGTAATAGAAAGCCACTGGAGAGATTTAAGCAGATATAAATTACATGTACAAAACCCACTCTGGCTACCCAGTGGAGAGTGTATTCCAGAAAGGTTCGAGTCACTGGAGATGGTGAGCACTAGGTGGAGGCAGTGTGCCTCTTTGTACTTTGCAACAAGAACTGACAGGACTTGCTGATGGACTTGAAATCCAAAATGAATGCCAGGCTTTTGGCTTGGGCAAAAGCCCAGAGCCCAACTAGATGGATAGTTATGCCTTTACTGAACTGTGAAAAAGGATGGAAGGAGTAGATTTAGGGAGAAAGATATCCCGGAATTGATCGTGTTGAGTTTGAGATGTCAGCTGTTTCACAGAGAAAGTCAGAGGGGCAGTCGGATACCCATTGGGGAATCACCAGAGCACAGTTGCCATTTAAAGGCAAGGACTGCACGAGATTGCTCGGGGGCAGCAAGTAAGACTGAGCTCTAGGCTCTGTGGCTGAAGAAGTCTAGCTGGGCAGCAACGGGCAAAGCAGATTGGGGGGGTGGTCATTTAGGTTAGAGAAATGCCATTTTGTTTTTCATGTGTGGGCTCTTAATTTGTATTTCTTAGTAGATAAACATTTGTAATTTCTCTATGTGATATTCAGTTTATTTTGGACATGCGTTCTTGTTTATGAATGTATTTCTCAGATTTGTCTAGTAAATGTCACACCTTTGCAGTTCCAGACTTTTCCTTGCTTAAATCATTGGCAAAATATTTCTGGTTTCCCTTTCCTTGTGTTTGAGCAGCTGGCAGGAGTTCACTGGGCCTGAAAGGAAGGCCATGTCTGCCAATAAATCTCTCTTTGGGCCTGTAAATATTTGGAGAAGGTCCATTAACTGTATTAAGTGGTCATGGATAAACCAGGTACTTATGGGCAGCTCTAATAAACCACATGCAGGGAATCTACTTTGTAGATTATTTGCATTAAAATTTTGATCTTACTTAGTGTTAAAGTAAAGCCTGCCTAAGCTCTCTTGTGGCATTATTCATATTTCTGAGGTAGCTCTTGTCAGCATTTAGCATATGAATTTGTTTCAAAAGCAGTCCAAGCAAAGTAAAAAGGTAAGCCTGCTGATTATGTATGATTTATGTATTTATACACACATATATATATGCACAAAGCTAACAAAACCATATGAATTATACAGGTGTCTGTAAAGTTTGTGTGCAATTTAAAATAGTTGGCAATTTTAAATTGCACAGAACTTTATGGACACCCTGTCCGTAAAGGATAGGCATAGCTCCTTTTTAATATAGCTTAGTAACTATTATATATCAATCAATTAGTCCCCCTAAGGACACTAGCTTTCTTTATTTTTCAAGTAAAAATAAAATTTTCCCTTTTCTTATCAAAACAATAGGTTAATTATAGAAAAATGGGAATAAAACTTTCCAAAGGGAAATTTCAAACACAACAGTCATTATTACCCACACTCCAAAGATCTCCCCACTTAATACCTTAGGGCAGGAGAGGGGATCCCGCAGCAAAAGTCCATAAGTGCAGCCTTTTTTGATTTTACAGAACAAATCCTTTTATTTTTCTTAATGCATTTTTGTTCATCTTTTATATTTTTATTTTATTTTAATTTTTAAATTTTGTTTATTTTTACATATCCATGTGTTTATTAGGTTTCTACTTTTTGCCTTCACAAAATTAAAAAGGCTTAAAATTTAGTAACAATAACAATGTTTAAGATAAGGACTAGAAACAAAAACCTCGTAAAGAATGAACGAAGATAAATACATTCAGAAAAGAAATCAGACGATTGCTGCAT
>CAUYRH010058444.1:0-10448 GCA_963574655.1 Perodicticus potto
CCATGGCATCACATCTCACAGCAACCTCCAATTCCTGGGCTCAAGCGAGTCTCTTGCCTCCACCTCCCAAGTAGCTGGGACTACAGGCGCCTGCCACAACGCCCAGCCATTTTTTGGTTGCAGCCATCATTGTTGTTTGGCAGGCCCCGGGCTGAATTCGAACCCGCCAGCTCAGGTGTACATGGCTGGTGCCTTAGAACGTTGAGCCACAGGCGCCAAGCCAAGAATTATTAAGATATAATCTAGGCCAACCTCTGTATTTTCTATAAGAAAACAAAGGCCTGAAAAATGAGGTGACTTGCCTATACAACTAGTTATTAGCAGACCTAGACCTATCCTTGGAACTAACCTTGACCCCAACTTCTTTGCATACCTACAAAAACACCTACCTAGCATTTATGTGCCAGGCATTATTCAACAAGCTTTATATATATTAACTCATTTCATTCTCAAAAATGTGCATTTAAGAGTATTCTGAAAAAAGTAAGGAAATAAAAATAACCAAAAGGATTTTTTTGAAGTTTGTAATTGACAAAAATTATATATATTTACCATGTACAATATGCTTTAAAATATGCATACATTTAAAATATGGAATGGCCAGATGAAGCTAATTTACCTAAGTATTACCTTGTATACTTATTTTTTGCGGTAAGGACATGTATAATCCACTCTCCTAGCAATTTTCAAGAAGACAATTATTAACTATAGTCACCATGTTGTACAAGAGATCTCATGAACTTATTTCTCCTATTTAAATGGAAACTTGTATCCTTTGATGAACATTTCCCCCACTGTCCTGTACACCCCCCAGCCCCTTGTATTACCGTTCTACTCTCTAACTTCTGTATGTTCAATTGTTTTAGATTTCACATATTAAGTAAGGTCATAGAGTTATTTGTCTTTTGCACTTGGCTTATTTCACTTAACACAATGTCTTCCAGTTCATTTATGTTGTCACAAATGCCAGGATTTCCTTCTTTTTTAAGGCTGACCAGTATTCCATTGTGTATGTATACCACAATTTCTTTATACATTAATCCATTAATGAACACTTAGGATGGCTCAATACCTTGGCTATTGTGAGTGAATAATGCTGCAATAAAAATGGGAGTGCAAGTATTTCTCCAACATGTTGATTTCATTTCCTTCGGAGATATATATATATACCTAGAAATGGGAGTGAATTATACTGTTAGTTCTATTTTTAACTTCTCTGAGGAATCTCCAGACCCTTTTCCATAATGGCTGTACTAATTCACATTCCCATGAAGAGTGTGCAGGGTTTCCTTTCTTCACATCCTCACCTGACAATGTTTCCACAGAGAAATTTTTTTAGAGGAAGAATTACTGGCTCAAAGAGAACACACAAGTTAAATTTGTCCTCTTAAAAATTGGACTGCTTTAAAAAAGTCATTATCAGAAAAGTATGAGCACACATCCATTAGAATGACTAAAATTAAAAACAATGACCATGCCAATTGTTGGCAAGGATGTAGGGCAATTGGAATTCTCATACACTTCTGGGTGAAATATAAAATGACATAACTCCTTTGGAAAAAATTTTGGTAGTTTCTTTTTTTTTGTTTTTTTATTCCTCTTACTTTATTTGATCTTATAGTGTTTTTTATTTTTTTGAGGCAGAATTTTAATACTTTCCCAAAATTATATTACTCACATTATTGATGTAAGCAAAGCATTTTATATCACATTTTCTATGTTTCTAGAAGAATAAATAAAACAGAAAAAATTATTTAGAAGAACAAAAGTTTTCATTTTTTTCTCCTTTGGGGTGGGTGTAAGAGCCTCAAAAGTATACTTTTGCTTTAACTAGTACATTATTACTTAATTTCCTGTGCAATTCTTGAAAATCCAGCTTTTCTGGAGTTAGCACTCATAGTATGTTCATACTTCAAAAGTTTTTCTTCCCTTTGAAAACTTTTGCTCTTATAAATAATCTTTCATCCTTGACAACAGTTTATTAAAAAGTTAAATATATGCCCATCAAACCAGTCATTCCACTCCTATATATTTACATGATAATGAAAACATTAAGGTCACACAAAGGTTTGTGCATGAATGCTTACAGCAGCTTTATCTGTAATAGTCAAGAATCAGAAACAGGGTGGTGCCTGTGGCTGAAAGGAATAGGGCACCGGCCCCATATACTGGAGGTGGCAGGTTCAAACCCGGCCCCGGCCCAAAAAAAAAAAAAAAAAAACCTGCAAAAAATAAAAAAAAAACAACAAAACTCAGAAACAACCCAAATAGCCATTAGCAGATGACTGGATAAATAAATAGTATATCCACACAATGGAATACCACTCAATGATAAAAAGGAATATACTATTGATGCTCATAACAATATGGATAAATCTCAGTATCACTGTTGAGAGAAAAAAGCCAGGTGACCTCACAAAGAAAGGGTCATACTATGTAATTCTAGTTATATAAAATTATTGAAAATACTAGCAGCAGAAAATAATCAGTGACTACGTGAGGATGGGAGTGGAAGAAATAGATTATAAAGAGGCACAAGAACTTTTAGGTGCAGTGGAAGAGTTGGTGATCTTGATTGAGTTGAGGTTTCACATGTGTATGCAATTTACTGTATACCCATTATACTTCAGTAAGATTGTTCTTTTAAACGATAGAAATTAGTACCTAATAAATCCTGATACAATGCTGTTTTTTTACTAAAACACATTTCCTAATGTATATCTGTGTTACATATCCTGTATAAGTTCTATAAAATATCTCACTGTTAATGGTTTATACAAAGTCGATTTTAGTGTTAATCATGGGCTTTCTAAGTTACTTTAGATATCTAAAATCTAAGACTTTAAAAATAGTGTCTCTTGTCTTCCAAATTATTGTCTTTGTTATGATGCTGAGTAAAATATAAAGAACTCAAAATTGTTTATTAATTCTATCAATACTGTCTTGCAGTCTTAAAAGGAGGGGAAAACAGTAATAATGGCAATAACCCAGCTATTGCAACTGGATGCTTCTCAAATTTTCTCATTCCATTCCTCTAAGACTGATCCATATTTGTCACATTTCAGAGGGAGAGAGGTGAACAAGCCCATGTGATTAAAAGGTCAACTAATTTCTGTTCTAGTAAAAATCCATACTAGTTCGTCATGAGAAACACTACAAAATAGTCATTTATGACAATATACCCTGACATTTTCTAATTTGGGGATTAAAAGAATAATTCTAAGCTAGATGTTAAATAATTATTAACTTTTTAAGGCATGAATATGAAATTGTGCTTTTTTAAAAGAAGCAAACAAATTAATAGCATGTCTATAAGTTGTTTTAAAATAATCAGAGGAATGGTATGTGGTGAGACACAGATGAACAGGAATGGCTGCAAGTTAATGACTGGCCATGAATGGGGGCAACATAGGTTGTTCACTGAACTGTTAACTCTGGACTTTTGTGTAAGTGAAATTTTCTAGAATGAAGAATTAGAAGAAGTTTGCGCTGTATGCTAACCCTTTTGGTTTCTGTCTTCCTTTTTCCATTCTCTTTCTATACTCTGCCTTATCAACATCATTTGATCTCACCACTTTTATCACAGCTCCAATACTGACACAAGTCAAAAAATGAATTAAATACCTTTTCTTCAAACTTATTCCTACTCTCCTGTTTTCTCTTACTGGCATGTTGGTGCTGCTATGTCATGCCAACACCACATGCAGGAAATAGCCAGCACACAGATTGAAAGTACAAGCTTGCAAGGGGTGAGTCTTCCCATAGGTGCACGAGAGCCCCGACTAACCTCTGTGTGGCCATTTATTGAAACAACATACAACAGGTGTGGGGGCCCACACACAAGGACTATATGCTTAATAATCGCTACATGCTCTTTCCCCATGGGCTTGACTCCCATCTTGATGCACCACAAATGGTCCAAGTCCAACACCTGCTTGTCAATGAGCGACCGAGCTTATCTTGTTAGAGCACTCAGTTGCTTGAGGGTTTGTCTCCAGGCTGCAAAACATCTCCATGCCAGCTAGGAGACTGTCCCATTCCCAAAGCCTCCCTCAAGAACTGGTGACCATTCCTATAAGCATGGTGCTCAGTCTCCTACATATCCCCCTTTTCTGTCTAAGATATTCTTGTGCAGGGTAAGGAAGAAAAACCACAGTTGTCTGTTTCATCCATTTTTCTCATCAAGCAGCTCTCCTGCTAGGCAAAAAAACAAAAAGCACAAAATAACAAAATTACACCAATGAAACCAATGAGGACCTTCACAGAAGAAAAGGGAGAGAGGTTAACCATACTGTTTAGAATCTGATTAGCCAAACATTTAGAATTTCAATTTTTGTGACATAATGAACTCTTCAGGCGAATAAGGGTGAGAGGACTGGGGATCGCTTCCAAAGATGATGATGTGCTGCTCCAGCCAGGCATAAAGGGAGACATGCCTCCTCCCTGCCAAACAATGTAGGAATGATTGGCCATGCTAATAATATTGATCTTACACATTTCATCACCTAACTGTCTGTTTCGGGCTGACCTGTGGGGTCCTTAATCAATGATGCTTCCATGGGAAGTATTAACCAGTGCCTGAGATTTTACAGACTGGAATGTCAGGTGGGGAAAGGGTAGTGTCAATGAATTCACACCCCTTCCAAGCTGAAGTCTGGAGAAGCAGCAAAGAGAATATTAGGGATATAGGTTCAATAAGTGAAATTCTGTCACCTTTGCTGATGACAGTGCAATTATTGCCAGGAACAAGAAGTTTGCTGTTAGAGGTTTACCTCACTGTGTCACCAAATTTCTGCATGCTAACCACTACAAAAACTGGCTGATTTGTTCATGATCTTGCTAGAGCCCAGAGGATGCATGCTGAGCTCACCCGGGCCTAGAGAATGGGGGGCTCTGTGAGTGGTGGAACCCCATATCAATCCTCCCTCTCCAAACAGAAGCTCCCACTGCCATTAGGGAAAAGGGATGGTGACTACTCCAAATTACTTCCTGCTGAGAATGGACGGTGATACTGGGGGTGGGGTGGGGTACTTAGAGGTCTTTCAGAGGAGGTTGATCCAGGGTTCACTGTATATGAAAATCTGGGTTGATAATTTGGAGTAAAATGTTAGGGTATTCTTTTCATGTTACCTAGGCCCAGGAAATTGAGGTTCCCTTTTCAAACTGGAATGAGGGAACCTTTTATCAATAGAAGGGGTTACTGAAGACAGATTCGTCAAAGTGCTGATGAGGTCTCTTGCTCATGTCTAAGTTTGATCCAGCAGGCAGGCAGCCATTGCTTTTCTTGTTGTTTTGTAACAATATGAGCAAAACCTTGACCCCAGTGTAGCAGATAACCAGGTTCCCATTCAGACATACCACATTTTTTATAGAAAATGGGTGCTGTATTTGAGAAGGTGTGGCTGGGTAAAAGATGTCCAGTGACATTCAGCAGCTGTATTTCCATCATTGTTGAGATTCAAAAAATTAAGGGTGAACAGAGCTCTAGTAAGAATCTATCTAGGATTATTATTCAAGGGGAGTAATCTCCTTTCTGTTTAAGTAACATATCTTTTCCTAGGGAAAAAAACCCAATAGAGTCTGGGGGAATAGGACTACCTATTCCTGTTCTTAATTTCTTTATCCCCATGTTGGGAAGTAAAAGAACATTATCACATGCTGGTAAATCTAAAGCGGTGCTACCTGGGGTGACGTGCAAAAGGGATTGGACGGGATGAAGTTGTTGGTGAGTGGGTAGATCCCCATACCTGTATATTTTGACTCTGGGCCTCGGGTTGGGCCCGAATGATAGTTTCCCTGCTGTAAAGGTGTTCCATTCTTATCGAATTGAGAGCAGCATTCATTTGCCCAGTGGAAACCCTTTTTACACCTGGGGCATACACCTGGGGTTTTATATACTCCTTGTTTCTTTTGATTACTGAATGAGAGATTACCATTCCCATTGGTATTCTAATTGCTATTCCTTTTCCAACATTTTTTTCTAGTATGGCCTAGCTTCCTACATTTATGGCATTTAAAAGATTTGGTTTGAATCCATCTTTTAGGGCAGCAGCAAGAAGATTAGCCTTATAGGGTTTGGTTCCTACATCAGAACATGCTCCTATATATTCTTCTAGAGGAGCATTCTGTGCCCTCAGAGGACACAAAACCCTTTGACACTCCAAATTAGCATTCTCAAATGCTAAGGTTCGGAAAAGCTTATCTCTAAGTTACGGCTGAGCAACAGCTTTATCTACTGAAGTTTTTAATTGCGCTAAAAAGTCAGTGCAAAGTTCATTTCCAGATTGTATTACCTTAATGAAAGATTTAGAGGTATCTCCAGGAGCCTGAACCTATTCCCAGGCTCAAAGACAGCACAACTTTATTTGTACTATAGAGATATCATCATATTGGATTTGCCTCGGAATTCCCAACCACTGACCAGAACCAGTGAGCTGGTCTGAAGTTATGAGAACAGTCCTCTGCTGGTTCTGGCAACTCATCAAGTCAGCTTCCTCCTTCCATCACGTCTTAAACTGTAAATATTGTCTAGATTCAAGAATAGTTCTGGCTATCATGTCCCAATCATAAGAAATAAGTCACTGATCTTGTGCAAGTCCCTGCAATATGCCACTAGAAAACAGGGACTGCATGCCATACTGTGTTACAGCCTGTTTTAAATCTTTTAGAATCTTAAAAGTGGTCATATGGTGATTAAAGTGTTGGCCCCCTTGAGGCTATTGCAGACTAGGAGGGGTATCAGTAACTGTAACAGGACAAAGTTCTAAAGTATTTTCAAAAGTAAAGTCACCTGTTTGTCGACCCTCTAGCAGAGCTTTCATAACTGAAGTTGTGGGGGAACTATCTTTATAGGGGGATGCTGAGGGCAGTGCTGGGCAATCTTTAGTATTTTTAACAGTGAGACTATTCACCTGGTCTTTTAACTGTTTAATCTGAGTTGCCATAATTGTTATTAAGGTATCTCCTTGTTTGTTAGTATTTGTATCACATATTTCCTCTTCTGTAGAGGAACCAGAAGAACTCTCATAAGTGCCATGTTCATTCCTTAAAATTACACTCAGTTTATTATCCTGCTCCTTACCGATGGGCGAAGGTGGCAATGGATGAGCAGACACAGGGTCTATAGACTTGCATCCTCTCACATTACTACCTTCCTCATCAGTTTCGAATTGTTGCGACTCTATGGTTGGGAAATTACCCATTGTTTCCCCGTAGTCTCCTTTTTATTGTTGGCCAAAGGTCTCACTTACTCCAAGTGAAGGGGAGTACCCCTTTGGTCCCTTTGGTTTACCAAAGGTCTCACTTACTTCAAGTGTCGTACCCCTTTGGTCCCTTTCTTAATGTTTGCCAAAGGTCTCACTTACTCTGAGTGTAGTACACCTTTGGCTTGCGACCTGCTGATTGTGATTCTATGGACAGGGAATTACCCTTTGCTTCTCCATAATCTCCCGCTTGTTCTTTCCAAAGGTTTCACTTACCCTGAGTGTAGTTCTCCCTTTTGGTCTGAGACCCGATCCATATCCTGTGGACTACGCCACTTGTCGGTGCCGCTATGTTACACCAACACCACGTGCAGGAAACAACCAGTACACAGATTGAAAAGTACAAGCTTGCAAGAGGTGAGTCTCCCCATAGGTGCAGGAAAGCCCCGACTAACCTCTGCATGGCCATTTATTGAAACGATATACAACAGGTGTGGGGGCCCATGTACAAGAATGCACCACAAATGTTTCAAGTCCAACACCTGCTTGTCAACGAGTGACCGAGCTTACCTTGTTAGAGCACTCAGTTGCTTGAGGGTTTGTCTCCAGGCTGCAAAACATCTCTATGCCGGCTAGGAGATTGTCCCGCTCCCAAAGCCTCCCTCAAGAACCAGTTACCATTCCTATAAGCATGGTGCTCAGTCTCCTACAGTGGCAACCACAAATTTCAAAGACACTTAGAAATCTGAAAGTTTATTCCTCCCCTTCTCACAACTGGTCTACCCTTTTCCCCTCCATCCATTTACCTTAAAATGTCTTTCCTACTATTCTAGGTTTTTCACTGGCCTACTACCTCAGGTTTATTTTGATTACTTACACTTTGGAAATTCTGAAATTATGATTCCTTTTCTTTCAAAGAGTATATTTTAACCAAAAACAACGCTGCTATCTTTTTGCTGTGGTTGTTGTTTAAATAAAAAGCTACCTCACAGGACTATTTAAAAGATTTAGAGTTCTGGTGGCGCCAGCCACATACACTGAGGCTGGCAGGTTTGAACCCAGCCTGGGCCAGCTAAAAGCAACAATGACATCTGCAACAGAAAAACAGCCAGGCATTGTGGCAGGTGCCTGTAGTCCTAGCAACTCGGGAGGCTGAGGCAAGAGAATCGCTTAAGCCCAAGAGTTTGAGGTTGCTGTGAGCTGTGACACTACAGCACTCTATCCAGGGCAACAGAGTGAGACTTTGTCTCGAAAAAGAAAAGAAAAGAAAAGAAAAGAAAAGATTTAGAGTTCATACACGTGCAGTACCTCGTAGAGCTCCCAGCATGTAGTAAGCCCACAAATTCTAGTGTTCTTCCCTTCTCTATGCTCAATTCTCATCAACTGGCTAGCTCATTTGAATCCCTAAAGATACCTTACAACATCTTGATTCTGTCCCTTTGTGTTTTCTTCTACCTACAATGCACTTCCCATCTCTCTCTGTTTAAGCTAAATATTGTTTAACAAATTAAACAGCATCTCATCTCTTCAACAAATAGGCTTACTTGAAATAGAAAGATCAATCAAATTTAGATACTTAGAGAATACAGTCAAGTTTCAAGCTCAGGAATGCACACACCACTACATCATCTCTAAGGAAGAAAGAAGAACAAGCAGCTATAAAAAGGCAATTGGGAGTCCTGTGTGGTTTTTGCCTTTCAGTCTTGACAGTTTTGGCTCTCTTACATTAGAAACTAGAAAACACAAGTATTCTCCTAGTTCTCTTCAACCAAATATATAAACTAGATAAATCAAAGAATGATCATTTTCAAAATGTTTCTTCTTCATTTATATGCTTCTGAGGCAGTACTCCTTCACATAATGAGTACCCCTTGCTTCATTAAAAAAAATAATTTTCAAAACCTCAGTCATAACTTGTATGGTATACATTACAATGTAAACTATGGCACATTAATACAAAACAAAGTATAAGCCAGAAAGACAACAAAGTACAAATGGTTCAAAATACTCTTAAATTTTCTGTACTAATAAACCATGCACCTAAATTTCAAATTTTCTATTTTAGATATTTCAAATGATACAATATTAAAAGGGCAATTCATACACCAAGGTCCTCCACTTACCAAGGTTAGGACTACCATATTATTTCAGTACCTGCTAACCACCCTGATCTCATCATACCTACCCCCCAAGCCCCATAGGTAAGTTTCATTTCATATTAACTCCTTTGAAGTTATACTTCAAAGTCACCTCTCCTCTCTGTAGCCTGTGCCCCTCCTTTACCGTCTGGTAATGACTTCCTCACCAGTGTTCCAATAGCAGTTTATATACACTTCTATTAAGCTACTAATCACCCTGCTTACATGTCTGTCTCTCTTTCTAGCTCTCTCCATAGCAGCCCCACCTCCCAACTAAATTGTGAGTTGCCTGAAAAAAGCAACTTACATTACAGGGAGTATAGAGCAGTGGTTAAGAGGAGACTGGAGCCAGACAACTTGGCTCAGAATCTGTCGTGCCACTTCCGAGTAATATGACCTGGAGCAAACTTTGTCTTTAAGCCTCAGTTTCCTCATTTGCAAAAGGTATATAATAATTATACCTACCTCACAGTGCTGCTCTAACAATGGCATTGAATAACAAAAAGCATTAGTATCATGCCATCAAACACTCAATAAGTATTTGTCATTATTAGTTCAGCTTAAATCCTTGTTATTAAACAAAATGCCTAGAACATAAATTGGCATTTAATATATATCCACTGAAATAAAGAATGATATGAAATACAGCTTAAGATGCCATAACTTTTCATTATACTAAGATAGTTGAATTTTTCTGAAAATCTTCAGAAGTTTGTAGAAGAAATTATATAAAGGCTTTGTTGGTCTGCTCCATTGTAACAACTGTGGTCATATTTTTAAATCTCAAGTTATTATATGCATGTTTTTCTCTTTTCTAAGAACATGGGAGCCTTAAGTCTTAAAGAAGACAGAATTTGGGGTGGGAGAGGTATCGGCAGGATCCGTGCTGCTGCCAGGGCTTGGGGCTGACCCGTCCGAGTTCTTGTCCGTGCTGAGCCCACTCGAACCGGAGCCATGTCCGGGGACGAGATGATTTTTGATCCTACTATGAGCAAGAAGAAAAAGAAGAAGAAGAAGCCCTTTATGTTAGATGAGGAAGGAGATGCCCAAACAGAAGAAACCCAGCCCTCAGAAACAAAAGAAGTGGAGCCAGAGCTGACTGAGGACA
>CAUYRH010058446.1:0-25001 GCA_963574655.1 Perodicticus potto
GAGCTAATACAAGGGGGGTGGGTATGGAAATAAGCAGGTTGGGAGAGGGGAGGTGGGCGGGGCAGGGTGTATGGCACACCTCTTGGTGGCGGGACACAATTGTAAGAGGGACTTTATCTAACAAATGCTGAATCAGTGTAACCTAATTCTTTGTACCCTCAATGAATCTCAAACAATAAAAAAAAAAACAAATAATAAATAAATAAAAACATAGAAGATAAAAAAATTATTATCAACTATTCATCCAGCAATATTCCCACTGGCTATCCAAAAGACATCATTATGTAATAGAGGCACTTGTACTCACATGTTTATCACAGCATAATTTACAATTGCAAAAATATGGAATCTATCTAAGTTTCCAGCAATTGATGAGTGGATAAATAAGATGTGATATATGTACACAGTATAGAATACCACTCAGCCACAGAAAAAGAATAAAATAATGTCTTTTGCAGCAACTTGGATGGAATTGGAGGCCCTTAGCCTAAGAAAAGTATCTCAGGAATGGAAAAACAAATACCATATGTTCTTATTTGTAAGTGGGAGCTAAGGTAAGGGTGCATATGGTCATACAGAGTGGTATATTAGACACTGGCAACTCGGAAGAGGGGGAAGGTGGGAGAGGGGTAAGGGATAAAAGAATTACATATTGAATACAGGGTATTTGGGTGACTAGTACACTACAAGCCTATATTTCACCCCTGTACAATTCATCCTTGGAACAAAAAAACCCCTAAATCTAACATACTTAAAAATCTAAATTTATTTTCTTTTATTAAAAACAGAATATGTAAATGGACCTAAAAAGAAACTCAATGCAATGGTCTGCTTACCTTGCGAGCAAAATCCCCTTTTCCTTTACTGTATGCTTTGTTTTCAAGGAAATCATATACACAGTGAGCCAAAGCTGGGGATGCTTTCATCATTTCAGGAGTTAATAATAACTAACAGAAAAATTTAAAGAAAAGAGACATCTTAAATTGATAGGATGCTGGAAATTAACTTTGCATATATTTTTAGCTCACAAAAGTACAGAATTTTAATTTTATATTTAAAAAACGCAAGTACACAGAATAAAGTCACCCATAATTTTAGTTATGCGTAACAGTTATTAATTATTTTTAGTCTTTAATTATTACTTATTCTTCTCCTGTCTGGTATTTTGACTTCCAGTGCGTTTAACTGAAAGTTTTCCAAATTTATTTCCTATTTACCATTCTACAGCTTGTACTACAAAGATTCACATTAAAAAACTGCTATTATTTGCATAATAATAGAGAGTGGAGTTAACACTAGAGTTAATATTAAACAGAAAAAGAATTTTGTGAAATAAAGTGCATAAAATAATCTAAACAAAAACTTTTAAGTGTTATAAAGAAGTCCCAAACAAAATATTGCTTTCACAACTCCTAGTAATATAACTTAACATTCCAGCTTAGTTCCATCAATGGAAAAAAGTTTTGACATATTTTAATTCTGTAGCTAAGAAGTATACAGCTACACTTAAAGATATTTATGGCACCAGATCTGGAAAAGTTGGTTATTTTCTAAAATCTTATAAGTAAATGATATAGATACTAATGGAACTGAATGATACTAGACATTCACACCAATGATATTAGACATTCAGCTTTAAGCCAAAAGACGACAAAGGTAAATTACAGCAGAGATTTATTTTTGCCGTTCTTTCAGTACATAATAATCACATGGAACTAAAATTACAATATACCTAACCAAAATATCCAGTGTATTAGCTAAGTTTCACTAAATTCTAATGTGAGTCAAGAAATGTCTTCTATCTTGGGCCAGATAGTAATTATTTTAGGTTTTGTGGTCCATAGAGTTGCAGCTACGCAATTCTGCTGTCAGCAAAAGCAGCCACAGACAATAGTAAATGAAAAGGGGTGACTGTGTAGAAATAAAACATTCTTGATAAAAACAAGTAATGTTAAATGAAATCTGCAGGCTATAGTTTGCTGACCCCTGCTGTAGAATCTGGGATGTTAAATGAGAGAACAATATAAAAGTGAGCTGTGCTTTGTCTAGTACATGAGAAAACTATAATCCATTAATTAGTATAAAAACTATAAAGTTATATTATCATTATATCTGGCATCAGGGTATTCAGGTTTAAAACAAAGTTATTTCTGGGAGTCTTGTTCATATAGTAAGTAATTTGTAAGAGATGTTTTATTATTGTGGAAAAAGAAAACTATATGCCCAGGATGCTACATATTAGTTAACAGTCCTTCAAATTTATCCCTCTCTTAGTTTTGATACACCATGAAGAGCTGCTATTTATTGAATTGGAAACACTGAACTGTTTAGTCTACCATAAAATATCAAGACTTTACAGTAATTTTGAATGACTGTGTGCATACATGCACATTTATGTAAACATAAATTAACAAAATCCCTAATACAGTGTCTAGAAAACTAAGTTAATAAATACAGAAATAGTGTTTATAAATTACTGAGCAGACTCCCATGCCATATTTGACAAGCTGCTCAAAAGTGGTTGCTATCCCACTATTATGGTAAAAACATTCTTTAATAAAGACATCAGCTATATCTGTGTGCTATGTTAAATGAAAGTCGATAGACAATAATAAATATGGACTTACCTGCAAATATGCATTTAGATCTTTTTTTCTCTTTTCTAAAAAATCTCTGTCCATATTATTAAAAGTCTTTTTTCCAGGAAGTTTCAATATACTTGATAGATTTTCGAACTGTAAGACAAAATATATTCAGTAGTTCTTAGTTTTTATGAACAAAGGAATTTCCCAAATGACAATTTCTCTACATATCAAAAGCATATTCAACAGATATCTCTGCAATATATTTTTTCATATTAAGAAAAATTTAAAAAAATCATCTAAATATGCCGGAAACACAGTTCTAATGTTATTTATTATTTAAAAAGTTATTTTCAATTAAGAATAACAAATTTGGATAAGTGATGAAGACCAGTGTTGGCTGAGTGAGGCTTCATTTTAATATTCTCTCAAATTCTAAGATTTTCCATAACTTTCATGATGAAAGGTTTTAAGAAATATCCTCCTTAGTAACTTACTGACTTGTGAGTAAAGTACTGGCAAATAAAACTTTGAATGGTCAAAGTTTTGAGTTCCTGGCTTGTTAGAATATCAAATAAAAGAATATTTTAAATATTAATTACTTCAATCAATCCTTGCAATAGGTAACTGTTAAAAGTAGAAAATGCAAATTTCACAATATAGACAGCAGCTATATTACAATTTTGTATATATGCAAGGATAAAACACAGATACCTCTTCCCCATCAACCACAAATCAAGAGCTATCAACATATACTTTATCTTGTAAAGCCAGAAACACAAAGTAAATGTATGTAGTGTAAGGCTAACATTTACATACTTAACATTTTGGTGCATATTTAACAGTCCTTGACAGCAACCCATAATGCCATGCTAACATGCAGATTTTTATTTTTAACCATACCAGCTGCTAAAATAGTATAAGATCAAAGTCATTTAGCTAGTGACTAAACCTGACCAACAACCTAGTGCCTTGAATTTCAAGCAGTCTCACCGCTCTTCCCATCTGATAAATATCTTAAAGTGAAAGAGACTTTTTAAAACCATTCTTTGTTTAAAACGACATCATTCCTAGCCCAGAGATGGAACAGAAGAGGAAACGGAGACGATTAAGATAATTTCCATACTCAAACAGGACATTCTGATTACTTATAAATGGAATGACAAATCTGATGGTTGCTTAGAGCTAAAATGTGAACAAGTTCATTAGATGTTATGTATGAAAAGTAAAACCAGTTCTTCCATCATGACAAGAAAAACAAAAATGGGGCGAATTACAGAGAAAATGTTATGCTGTAGTGATACACACAAGTTTGGTTATCCACAGAAGAATAGAAATAGAATTGGGTCCTCATTGAATATCTATGTCCAAAAGAGAGCATCTGCTTTTATGAATTACATTCTTTCTTTTCTTAAAAAAGTCATACTTAATGGAAGTAAATTTACTTTTCTGAGGTACCCCCAAAAATTGGGACACAAAAAGAAACACCACTGATGCATACACATAGTAAAAGGTCATGTGAGAAGAAAACAAGAAGGTGGCCATTTATAAGCCAAGAAGAGAAACCAAACTTGTCAATACCTTAATCTCTGATTTCTAACTACCAGAGTTGTATGAAATAAATTGTTGTTTACGCCACCCAGTGTATGGCATATTGTTATGGTAGCCCTAGAAAATTAACACACCAAGGGAATATAATAGTATCTATTAAAACAATAAGTTACTTTAAAAAAAATTTTAAAATATTAAAATATTAAACTTTATTAATAAGGAGAAAATAATTAAATGTCACAATAACCCAGATATTTTCTGAAAACTTAAATTATCAAATAAATTCTGTAAGTTATTTGTCCATAACAGAAACATAAATCACTAACAGTTTTCTCAAAGTGTAAAAGAAAAAAAATTATATATTCTGTATTAACTTATGGAATTATTTATAAGTAAAAGCAAAAGGTAGCACACTGCTGAAAATTCATGAAAACAATTTTGAAAGGCATACCAAAGAAATTAGAAATTAATCAAAAAGAACTCACACAAATGAGGAATATTTCAATGTTTACAAATAACTCAAATACTATATGTAAATCATCGACATTCTAAAATGAAAAATCTTATTTTTCTATATTAAATATATCAGGTTTGCATTCCTAATACATCACTGGGGAATTTAAGCAGCATGCTAGAAATTTTTTATTAAAATAATTCAAAATGTGCTTAATATAGGTGCATACTTTCACTCAGTTGTCTTAATGTACACTTAATATTATCACTTAGATCAACAGTATTTTATCTGTACTCATACAGATCTCACCAATAAAAAAGAAATGTACAGTAGTTACATTTCTACATGCTCCTAGAAACAAGGACTTCATCTGTCTTGTTCCCTGTTATACTGTACCAGGAAGAGTGCCAGACATATAGGAAAAGCCCAGTAAGTATTTGTTGAACAAATGAATGAGCAGTTTGGGCCATTTCTAAAAGTATATGACATTTAACATTTTAATTATTTTTTAAGTTAATTTTTAGAATTTTTTTCATAAAGTACCAAATTAGACTATTAAAATCTTTAAAGAAAATAAATGACAGTCCATATAGGCAGACAAGGAAAAGTTTATACTGCAGTTATATAAACAAATGAAACCTACTGTAAAATAATTTTACTTAAAGAGCTCTATGAGTTGGCTCGGCGCCTGTGGCTCAACGGGCTAAGGCGCCAGCCACATACACCTGAGCTGGCGGGTTTGAATCCAGCCCGGACCCGCCAAACAACAATGACGGCTGCAACTAAAAAATGGCCGGGCGTTGTGGCGGGCGCCTCTAGTCCCAGCTACTTGGGAGGCAGAGGCAAGAGACTCGCTTGAGCCCAGGAATTGGAGGTTGCTGCGAGCTGTGATGCCACGGCACTCTACCCAGGGCAACAGCTTGAGGCTCTGTCTCAAAAAAAAAAAAAAAAGAGCTCTATGAGTTATTTAATCATGTCAACAGGTTATATTGTCACCAACTGTTGAAATACAAATCACCATATTTTTCTTCCATTTTAAGAGACTGAGTTTTAAAAATATAGATAAGACAGAGCTAAAAGTCAAATAGCACATGTTTAGTATTTCACTAAAACTTAATTTTCAAGTACAAGTTTAGTTTTGGCCAGGCATGTTGGGTCATGCCTATAATCCTATCACTCTGGGAGGTAGAGTTGGATGAATTGCCTAAGCTCAGGAGTTCAAGGCCAGATTGAGCAAGAGTGAGATCCCCATCTCTAAAAAATAGTCAGGGGCTGTAGAACGTGCCTGTAGTCCCAGCTCCTTAGGAGGCTGAGACAAGAGGATCATATGAGGAGTTTGAGGTTGCTGTGAACTATGACACTATGGCACTCTACCCAGGGTGACAAAGTGAGACTCTGTCTCAAAAATAAATAAATAAATAAATAAATAAATAGATTAAAAAAAAAAAAAAAAAAAAAAAAAACAGAAAAACTACCTGGGCATTATGGTAGTTGCTTATAGTCCCAACTACTCCAGAGGCTGAAGCAAGAGGAACCCTTGAGCCCAAGAGTTTGAGGTTGCTGTGAGCTATGACACCATCACACTCTATATAGGGCGACAGAGTGAGACTCTGTCTCAAAAGAATAAATATATACATATATAAAAGCTTAGTTTTTAATTTCTCAAGCTCTGTGAGCAATCTAAACACTAAAAGTAACCATAACTACTGTAACAAACACCACCAAAACATGTCCACGTCACCTGCATTGAGCCATTTGAAAAGAAATTGTGCCACATCAATTTTATTTAACTTTTGGTGCTGTATTGAAAAGGTAAGTGTCTACATAAACTGCCCTCTTAACAAAGTTTTCTTTTAAAGTATGCTCTTCACTTATATTTGTCAATATGTAAACATAATGTTTACAGTACTAGTTTAAAACATTTAAATCAGGCAATGAATATTCCTCTTAATATGAGAAAGACAGTTATAACTATTCGAACAAAGAAAATTTCACAGTAAACCAAATTCTTATTAATTACAAGTAAGTAAAACTATTCCTACTAAGCCAAATTATTTTTTAAATTACCATGTTTGGTTAAAGTGTAAGAATAAGAAGAAAGAGATACATGTATATAAACTATGTGTTTTTAAAACATTATTGCACATTTGAAAAAATAAAGCAATTATTTCTTCATTGTGGGGCAGAAAAGTTTTTCACCTCTGCAAACAAATCAAGCTAAACATGAAGAAAATATCTATTCAACATAAGAACAGACATATCCAGTTATTTATTTCCTTATGAATAGAATTCAAAATAGTCCTTTAAATATAGGCTTCAGAAGTCAACAGTAACCTGTTATTTTATCACTTTTAAGCTATTAATAGTTTATCTTACTCTATCCATAAAATATTTTTTATATTTTGTTTTTATTTTATTTACTTATCTTTTTGCAGTTTTGGCTGGGGCTGGGCTCGAACCTGCCATCCTCGGTACATGGGGCCAGCACCCTACTCCTTGAGCCATAGGCGCCACCCATCATAAAATATTTTAATGAGATCGTGATGGTGTCAACCATATTTTTTTTTACTACCTTAAGTGAAAAAAACTTTCTGATTTGTAAAGTAGTATATAATGTCATTTCAAAACTGTAGCTTAATTACGTGTCATCTTTAATTATTATTTTTATTGGCTTAAATCAGTTGTATAGCTAAAACCCTTAAGGGAATCAGACTTCATGAAGTAAAAAAAATTTCATTAATTACCAATTCTAATTTGTCTGGTGATATTTTATTTTTTTCTAAGTTAAGGTGAAGATAAAACATTCAATAAAAAATTAGGGCAGAGAAATAATTTCTCTACATTTGTTATCATTAAGGATCGTGATAGTTACATCTATAAATCAAGAGAGATAGATGTATTTAGTAAGAATTAAAAATATTATTGGTAAACATTAAATTTATTTTGGTGTGGTTCAAAACAAAGCAACAGATCAAAGATATAACTGTTATTGTTAGATTAGGCTGCCACTTAAAATAACTATAGCTTAGTTTTGAAAACAAAAGCACAAAATGTCCCACAGCAATTTTCATTCCTACTTCACACCAAACCCAAATATCTCTGTAAAGCACAACATACATACCCACAAATTTTAAAATCTGAAATATGTATTTATTTTAATTTTCTAAGGTCTATATAGCATTGGTATTTTGTCACTGGTCCACCACTATAAATGTTGGTTATAGTTCTCAACATTTAATCTTTTGGTTAAACACTCAAAATCATTCTAAGATTTACAGTGATTACACAAAAAATTCTTACCTTATTCTCTTTCATTAGCTTTGGTCAATATCCGAGCATCCTTAGAACTATATAGAATGAAAATGAAATCAAGAAACAATGTAAAGTATTCAAGTTTCTAAACCTCATTACCTGTTCGGTGATTCTCATGTGGAAGTCGTGAAAGTCACTGTAACGACGGTAGGTCTTCCACATCTCTTCACTGTTGAGATTGCGCCGGTGCACAGTGATGGCATACAATGCATATGTCTTGCCATGATCATTACAAACGCCTGCCACAGCATATGGGTCATAGTCAGCATATACTAATCATTTAAAACAAAATGAAGAGGAACAAAAGACACAAAAAGGAGGAAGGTGAAGAGCAAAAACAAAGAAGACAACATGAAATGAAGAAGAATCTGAAATGATGGACTGACACACAAGGATATCATGAAAGGATAAAACAGACTTCCATCTATATTCATACTGATAAGGTATTACACATGATGGGTATAATACAAAATAAACAGGAAGTTTATGATCACACTACTAAACACAAAGTGATGTCTAAAGAATCTCTCCCAACCCAAAGAGGTTTTATCTAGTATTCATGATGTTATCATATTACCACCTCAAAATGTAGAAGTACAGTCTCTTAAATTTAACAGAAAAAAATAACAAAAAATAACCTTTTGTACCAGCCTTCGCTATTCAGCTCTATTTCAATTAAAGTCTTTTCAGTTAAACAGACATATAGCCACAGGATAAAGATTATCTTCTGGCAATTCTCTTTCTTTAATAATATCGAACAATTCGAAAGTATAGTTTATTCAGGGGACTTTTTGGTTGTTTGTTTAAAGCATTTTCCTAATGATTTGCTACAGATCGCCAGGTAATCTTTAAAATAAAGCCCATTCCCATTTTGTACTAACCTTATTAAAGAGATGTACTATGAAACATTTTCTTTAATTTCTCTTCTTTCTTATTCTTCCATTTCCTTCTTTCTTTTACGAATCGTAAGGATAATCAGTGATTTTTCCATTTCTTTCTCTCTCTGTGCTCTATTCTACTCTAGGTCAAGTCTTCACAAATTTGCTGAGTCTGCGCTCATCTGTACCTGGTATATTTCTTAATCCATCTTCTGAACCTAACTTTAGTCACTGTATTTTTTGATTTCTAGAATTTTATTTGGTCCTTTATTCATATTGCTTATTCTTATTTTAGTACCTATCTCTATGAATATTTTTAACATAACTTACTTTAAAGTCTACTAAGATTGTCATCTCTAAAATCTTAAGATACAAATTATGTCATTTGCTGACTCTCCCTTACTGTGGTTTGTATTTCTTCCCGCAGCTTTTTTTTTTTTTTACTTTTATTAAGTAACATACACATAGATCATGAATACATTTATGCCTTTGCAGGATTCAATGTGTTGATTTTTTGTACAAATTGGAGTGCTTACATCCAACTAATTAACAAAGCTTTCACCTCATTCACTTAATCACTGTGTTAAGACATTTGTGTTCTATATGATAGATTTGACTTGTACCCTTGCAGTATGTTCCCGAGGTGTGGTCCCACCCGTTTACTCTCCCTCTATCAAATACAACCCTCCCCTCCCATTCTCCACCCCTTCCCTCCTGGGCTATAATTGTGATTCATCTTTCATATAAAACAGTGAGTGATTATAAATTGGTTTCATAGTCGTACTGAGTACATTGGATATTTTTTCTTCCATCTTCCTGCAGCTTTTAATTGCTTTTTGTAAGCTTCCTTTCAGCAGGTCTCCCTGGGTGTTCTGAGTGCTCTGGGCTACAGAGGCATTCACAAGGAGTAGTATATTCACTGTAACTGCTGGTTTCTGTGGTTTGGAAATAATTTTAATACTAACTCTTTGGCTTGAAACACTATAGTATACAATTACTTGAGGACAGCTAAATCCAGAGACACCCGTGTATTCCAACATGGGTGTCTCTGGATTTAGCAGTCCTCAAGTAAATTAAGCTGGGGTTTAATTTCTTACGAGTGAGATATACTATTTCTAATCATGATCTTGACAGTTCTTATTCTTTTGGCTAAAAAAAAAGCAAAATTTTCCTAATTCCTTTTTCACATCAACCTGGGCTTTATGTAAAAAGAATTTGGTTTCAGTGTTCCATGGCCCATTCTGCCTCTTCCAAACTTGACAGCATGAAAATTATATACCAAAATCAAGATAGCTACTTTAAGCTATCTTAAATCCCTTGCTTCAATGCCTCTTCAATTCCCTGAATTTGTTTTTCCTCATGGGCTATAGCATCTGTAGATATCCCCCTCCTGCTATTTTTCTATATTGTTTTCAGGCTTTCTATGTGTGGGAGGCAGGATTTCCCACAGCAGTTTAGACTACCACACTAATCCTAAGCCTAAAATTGATTTTAAAATAATGGATTACACTGATCCACACTTATGAATAAACATGGTTAAGTTTTGGAGCTAAGTATTTTGCTATTTTGTACGGTAACTTGGCAAAGGGGGTGTGTGTGTAATTTCTTCATAAATTATTTCAGTAACGTAAAAGCTAGAAGTCAATATTGTCAAGAGTAGTTGGACAGAAACTTCTCTCAAGCTTTTATGAAAATTTTCTAAGATATGCACTTTCTTCTTGAAAGTGGTTTTTATTCCCTTTCCATCTAGTATCAGCATTTAGTTTAGACAAAATACAAGACTAGGAGTAGACTCCAATCATCTTGCTTTTACACAGAGGCTTTAACTGTAGGTAGCACTATTATTCTCGGTTCACTTTTCCCAGTCATCTTTCTCTCAGAGACCTATGCAGATCAAACAGCATACTACTTTTTTTTTTCCTTTTGAGATGGAGTCTTACTATGTCGCCACAGCTTACAGCAATTTCAAACTCTTCGGTTTAAGCAATTCTCTTACCTCAGCCTCCCAAGTAGCCAGACACAATGCCCTGCTATTTTTTGTGTGTTTTTTTTTGTTGTAGTTGACATTGTGGTTTGGCAGGCCTGGCCAGGTTCGAACCTGCCAGCCCTGGTGTATGTGGCCAGTGTCCTAAGTGCTAAGCTATAGGTGCCGAGCCAGCACGCTACTTTTTCATCAAGTTAAGAAACCCCCATTTCTCATGGAGTTAGCATCACAGCAAGGTAATGGCTTTATCAGTTGTATTCAAGATAAGTTTGGGACAGCAAACTAGAAAGCAGAGGCCAATTAGCTAACCATAACCAATTAGGAGGTAACAGGAGGAAGGAGAACAGCAAGGAACACAGAAGGACAGAAGACAGTCACATAAGAAAGCTTAAAAAGAATAATTAGGACTTGTGACAAATTAATAGGCATAGAGCTCACACATGGTGCATTTGCAACAGGAATAATAATGATGTTATTGTAAGAGAAATGCAGAAAACAGAAAAGTAATTTGATTTAAAAGAAGATAACAAAAGGTATACCCAGAAGGTTTTGTTTTCATTAAGCCAATGCTACCCATAGCAGATGATCTGCAAATTATTTCCTACTAATTCATAATTAAAGAACTAGCATCAGAGTGTAAATCAACCTCATCACAAACCATATTGTTTAATTTAGTCAGTATTTTTTAAAAGTAAGATTTCTCAGTGGAGGAAGTAATGCACATTAGAGTGCAAGAACCACTCTTTGAGGAGCACTGTACTGCACTATTAAGGTCTTATTTCCTATAACAAAAATGTAGGACCTAGAATCAAAGACAGACACTCTTGAGTCTAATTGGTAAAATATTTACATAGGAAGGTATAAACATTCCTACACGATGCCTATCATGTATACTTACTAATGTAATTAGTTAATCCCATAACAACTTCATGCATAGGTATTATTATCCCATTTTACAGATGAGGAAATTGAAATATAGGGAAGTCAAGAAACTTACATAATTTCACCCAGTGATTAAGTGGAAAAGCTGAGGTTTGAGCCCAAGGAATTCAGCAAAAAGTTGTACACTTAACTCCTACACTGTGTTTGGTATTCATACGTAAGTTTATCTGATAGAAATAATTTATTAAAAATGTGCTTCTATGCATTTTAAGAATCTAATAAATACTTATTGAATAAATGAACACATGGATAAGCAGCTAGAAAAATCACAAACCTCAGATGAAAGGAAGATCAACATCAGAAATAAAGACATGAGTGTCTTCATCTAGATGTAAATTTAAGATCTCCAAGAAATAAAATGACAAACTCTTGAACATCTGCACTTTAACAAAGACTCTCACATTTGGAAGGTAAGTTGACAAAGAAAACTTTTAGAATTTTATAAATTTTAAGAGACGAAGAAAATGGTATCAAAGCTAGAAAGAAAAGCAACCAGACCCCTGGTTTTATTGACAACAGTGTTATCTAAGGACCTTTAAGCAGAGTCATCCATGCACCAACTATGTGTAAAACATAAAGGAATATCGGAATTGGATATTATAAATAACTTATTATAGAAATCTGCTAGGGAACAGAATGCAAATTGAGACTCCAGCTCCAGTGAGAAGCAAAAAACAAAGACCTTAAAAAACAAAAGATATCGATTAATATCTTCTCAACTACAGTCACACTATAAAATCTCTTCAAGTATCTGAAATATAAATATGAAATTGAATGGAGGTATATATCTCAATATGTTTATACTTCAGTGTATAAAATGACACACTCCTATACTTCAGGAATAATGAGAGGCCAGATAAGAAAACTATCTTTACCTAATATTTATTAGTATTATCTAATAATTCAAAGGTTATGATGAAAACTCGTTAGCTTTTCTTGGTTTACTAAAAATTCTGAACATATGCTGATTGATCACAATAACTTAGAGGTATCTCACACCACTCATGCATTTCTTGAACTTCTATGAACATTTTTTTTTTTTTTTTTTAGACACAGTCTCTGTCGTGTTAGGGTCAAATGCCTTGACATCCTCATAGCTCACAGTAACCTCAAACTCCTGGGCTCAAGTGGTCCTCATATCTCAGTTTGTAGAACAGCGGAGACTACAGCTGCCACAATACCCAGCTAGTTTTTCTATTTTTAGTAGAGACGGGGTCCTGCTCTTGCTCAGTCTGGTCTCAAACTCCTTAGCTCAAGCAGTCTGCCTGTCTCAGCCTCCCACAGTGCTAGAATTATAGGCATTAGCCACCTCGTCCTGCCGGAACTTTGTAAACTGCTATAGTCAGTGACTCAAATGACTGCTATAGTCATTTGCTCCACTTACCTAGTCTGACTTTGCATGCATTAAAACAAATATTGAACTGACATCTCCCATCTTATTAAAAAGGTTTAATAAGAATTATGCATTATCAGCTAGACTCAAACAAGAGGAAAAGATAGTTACAGAGTTTACTAGAAATGACAAAACACTTAGAATAAAAGCATTTACAAATGTTAATAGTCACAACCTTAGAGAAAGGAAATTATGTAAATACACGAACAAATAAACATCATATAATTTAATGAAGAAAATGCTGCAGGGAAAAAACAGTAACAAAGGTATGACTACAAACAAAAAAATAGGTTTATTAAAAATGTTCAAAATTATTTAAGGATACAGTAATTAATAGTTTTAAAGTCATAATTGTACTAGAAACTCTCTTACCTGTGTCTGAAATGTAGGCATGAAGTTGTACCGCATCATCAGAAGACACATTTGAAAGGTCATCTAAAGACTGAGAAGAAAAAATCAGGACACAAATTTTTTTAATTTTATAGGGAAAAAGTATTGAAAGAATTCTGTCAAATATGTATTACTCATCTTCACTACAATGCAAACTTTGTATTGCTTGTATATTCCTCCCATCTCCTCCATGCTCAATAATCCTCTCCATTTATACTAACGAGAGAAAAGCCAAGATTAAGAAACTATAAAACAAAACAATTTAGTATTAGGCCTCATATATAAGATGATTTCCTCCATCACTGTGTCTCCATATGTTAGCTATTATTTTGATTATTAAATGAAATGAGTCTATAGGTTATGATAAATTTTAAGTAATTTTCAAAAATAATTCTACAAACAAAAATCATTATTGATTGACTCTAAATCAATCTTTTATAAGTTTGGCCTTTGGGTCTAAAATTAAAAAATGTTTTTGCCACATATACGTATACCCACACATAACCAGAATACAACATAATCATAAAATGAAGGCAGATTGTGCAAAGAGTTAACAGTGCAGCCTAGAACTGCTTTCCCTAGAAAGGACTGCTTACAAAGTTGTCCCTTGGATGAAATCTGGGAACTTAGATTTAACATTCTCTAATATGAGTGGTTCACTGTACCTAAACTATCTATAAAAACAATGTTTACACTGAACACCTGCTTTGCTTTTGGGATTTGGTATGCACTATGTAATCTGCCTCTAATAAAAAACTCACGCACTTTATCTTCAACGAGTTTTCCTGCTAGCAATATGTCACATGTGTTGTCACAAATCATTGCTGGGGGAATTAAGCACGTTCTGTGTGACTCCCCTGGGAAAGCACTCTTGGAAGCTTGTGCCTATTTCTTTTGGACTTGTTCCCATGTACCTTTTCCCTTTACTAATTTTTCTTTTTCTCCTTTCACTATAATAAATCCTAGCCATGAGTACGACTAATGCTTAGTCCTGTGAGACTTCTTGGCAAATTACTGAAAGTGAGACAGGTCTTGCATATACCCAACACACAAAATTCAGACATTTTTCACATATTATTCATACTTCATATATTCATATAATATAATTCAGACATATTTTATGCTTTAAAACCACAGGATCTGAATAAGATTTTGAGTTCTAATGTGACATTAGCATCATTATAAAGTCATCTAAATGACTTTTTAAATGCAGCTATCCACATGACATAAAGCCATTTAAATTAAAGCAATTCCACTCAAAGGAGACAACCAAAAATGTATCTACTTAAGATTGATTATTAAGAAAAGCAAAATGTGATAACTCCACACAGATAATCCACTAATCAAGTGAAATGACAGAATCATTAAATTAAATTAGGTCTAGTCCAGGCTTCACCACTGAGAACATAAGAGATCTTAGCCATATCAACTACTCTATCTTATATTTCAGTTTCCCCAATGGTAAAATGGTGTTAATGCCTACTCTACATCTCTGTCAGGACACAATGTAAATGAAAACACTTTGAAAAGAAATATGATGCACTTATCTTTAAGTGTTCTTATGACCTATAATACAACACTTTGACAGAAGCAGCACAACTTTCGGTATTGGAAAGGGCACATAAAACAATCAAGTTTTTAAAATACAGCATTAATACTATAATGGTAACCTTCCTTTGTAGTTAACATTTAAAGAGCTATTCACTTTAAACATTATTAGCATCTTATACTATACGATGCAAAAGTTGTTAAAAGACTTGGGAGATAAGTGTCTTTTTTAAAGCACATTTAAAATATGCAATTAACAAATACTATTTTCATTACATATAATAAAAAATCTGATGGAAAAGTTACAAACGTTAGTAACTATAATGCACAATTAGACTGTAAAGTTAGAACTGGTAAAACAATACTAACTACAGAAAAATATCTGATTTAGAAATTAAGTATTGATTAGTAAAAGAAAACTGTGATTTCAAAACAAGTGCATTACTGCTACACTGAAATCAAACAAAATTTGAAATTTGTCCTCGAATTAAGACTCTTAAACTCCTTGCAAGAAAAAGTGTTTCTTAATATTACTCTAAGAAAAAACTGAAAATTCAAACTTAGTATGACATCTCATTAACACAACTACAATGGCACTGTTAGAAATTACGTGGTCTCAATTGTAAAATGAGTAAAACATCAAACACATTAAATATCCTCTTTGCTTAGTACATTAGAATAAATTATCATGATCTAGTTTATAATCTTAAACCATTTTTAAAATGCAGCTATTCATTAAAGTTTGTCTATGCATTTAAAAAAAATAAGAAAAGTTCTGGCTACTTACAAGCATGAATTTAACAGATTTATACTAAATAAATACTGCCAGTCACTGACCTCAAGTGAGGCCAGTTTTTGATCCAGAGACTATTCTAGTTTTTAACATCATGTGACAAAAGGGATTTCTTTTATTAAAAAAAAATTTATTTCAGATATGAAATAAAGAAAAACAAATTTTCACTAGTTTTTAAACAACACTCATACAAGCCTTACCAATGTGAATACTAGAAAATTTCAAACCAAGGAAAAGTGTCATCACTTTCGGAAATTTTTTCTGTATAATGAACATCACTGCAATACTTCCAATATTCTAGAAACAATTCTTTTTGTTATAAGGCTCTGAACTACAAAGAGTAAATGATAACGATACCAAATGATTTAGGAAACAATGTTTTAAAAGTTACAAAATAGGGCGGTGCCTGTGGTTTATCGAGTAGGCCTACTGAAGGTGGGGGGTTCAAACCCAGCCTCAGCCGAATTGCAAAACAAAAAAATAGCCGGGCGTTGTGGCAGGCGCCTGTAGTCCCAGCTACCCGAGAGGCTGAGGCAAGAGAATTGCCTAAGCCCAGGAGTTGGAGGTTGGTGTGAGCTGTGTGACGCCACAGCACTCTACCGAGGGTGATAAAGTGAGACTCTAAAGTGATTCTCTACAAAAACAAAAAGTTACAAAATATCTGACATAATACTATGGTTGATTTGCTTTAGTGTTTTGTTAAAGGTTATATACTTCGTATAGTAATAGAGCAGGTTATTTTAGAAGTGTATTTAGAAGTGTAGTAGTATAGTTGACAACACAAGACAATGGATCTCTAAACCATTTAGCTATTTGAAAAGATTTAAAAAAAAAACAAAACAGGTGGGGGGCGGTGCCTGTGGTTCAATAGAGTAGGGCACTGGCCCCATATGCCAGAGGTGGTGGGTTCAAACCCAGCCCTGGCCAAAAATTGCAGGAAAAAAAAGGTGAGAAGAAAAGCAAAATCAATGACCTCCCTATACCTCTCCCTACTCATAACCGCCACACCCCAGCCAAATTTTAGACTGAAACCTTCATAGAATACTAATATTGCTTCCTAACATTTGGGGAATAAGTTATTCAATAAGGCTGGATATATAAGAGAACTAAAATGTTATTTTACACTATACCCTGAATATATAAAATGTCAATGTCAGCTTAGATGCTAAAAAAACCTCATTCTAAACCTCTAATCATAAGACATAGTTACTATAAAACTCTCAAGGCTTAAAAAAATCTGTTTACAATGACCTGATCGATTTTAGTGTAGATTTTAAGAAACTTCTAGAAGATTTTAGTTGTCCCAACTAGTTTTATGTTTCTTTTCTAAATACCAAAGGAGAAAAAATGTTTCTAATGTAAACATTAGAAGGTATCACAAATTAACTGCATATCACAGCACTAAGCAGACTCACTTAAACATACTAAATCTTAGAATTAAAAATAAAATCAATTTCTTTATAAAATACAACTACAATTAATCAGGTGTGACCTAAGCCCAGAGGCTGATGAGTGGGTACAAACATACAGTTAGAAGAAATAAGCTTTAACATTTAGTAGTAGACTAGTGACCACAGTTAGCAACAAACCATATTTCAATGTAGGTAGAAGGGAGGACTTGAAATGCTCTCAACACACAGAAATGATACATACTCAAGTTGGTCGATATCCTTGGTGACTTAGTCATTATGTATTCTATAAATGTTACAAATATTCACGCACACCCCTAAATATGTAAAATATTATCAATCAGTAAAATTAAAAATTAAAATTAAATTACCACTAAAAATAAAAATGAAATGTCATTTTAAAGTTCTGATTTATGTATCCCTTATATGTGAACTTAGCATTTCTTTAAAAGCATAATAACTTCTTACAATAGTGAAGGATGATATGAGAGATCTAATAAATCATATAGTTACATGTAAGGCTCAGTCTTTTACAAATATTTCCAAGTCACTTTGATAATTAAAGTACCCATAATAGTACTTACCAAATTTATGCTTCCTGTAGGAGACCCATTAAAAGATTCTGTAGGGGGGAAATTCAACTTAGTATATAGTAAAAAACTTTAAAACGGATGCTTTATCTATGTAAGGTTCAAACACCAAAAACGAAAGTCACATAAGCCAAGACATAACAGAACAGTAAAAAAAAAAATGTGGAATACTCCTCAAATCTTAAACCCTTAAATCCCATGGTTTTCTAAGCCAGGCATTTTAGTGAAAATATATGTGTACCCAACAGCTGGCCAAAAATCAAAAAGGCATTAATGTTCAGGGGAGTATTTTTATTCCCATAGTTTTCATATTATGTTGCCTAATACAATGTAAGGATGAGTAAAACACTGCAGAGGGAGGCTCATGAGAAAACATCAGAAAGCACTATTTGTTATTTTTGTCTCACTAGATAAGAAATATTACAAGTAAAATTAGTTTTTAATGTGAGGGATAGATTGAATTCTATTAAGTTTACTTATTTTGGTAGTAGATTTGGCTTAAAAACATTGGAAGTCTAGATTCTTAAATCTATACATAACTCATAAACCAAAAGTTACATGAAACTCCATAAGGAATGTCATTTAATTAAAAAGAAAATGGAAAAAAATTAATTTTTAAAGTTAATATTAGAGAATGAATCCATTATAGAGTGTTAAAATTAATGTAAGGAAATAATATTTTCCCCCAGGATTTTATTATACATAAAAGCAAATTAAGTTAAGCAATTAACATATATCTTTTTGTTAGACACACAGATAAATCTATGGTAAAGCAATATTTATACATATCTTAATATATGGTTTTTAGCACTTAAGATTTATGAGGTTAGTTCTCTAAGTAGGTCTTCAAAAAGCAAGACTATTACTTCTACAAAGAGACAGCCTGTATCGTCTTCCAACTTTACTCTAAATGACCAAGAACATTTCTTGATTTCTTAGACTTATGGTCACAAAAGGTAAACAGGAGGCTCAGCACCTGTGGCTCAACGAGGTAAGGCGCCAGCCACCTGAGCTGGCAGGTTCGAAACCAGCCCGGGCCCGCCAAACAACAATGACGGCTGCAACCAAAAAATGGCCGGGCGTTGTGGCGGGCGCCTGTGGTCCCAGCTACTTGGGAGGCAGAGCCAGGAGACTTGCTTGAGCCCAGGAATTGGAGGTTGCTGTGAGCTGTGATGACACAGCACTCTAACCAGGGTGACAGCTTGAGGCTCTGTCTCAACAACAAAAAAAAAAGGTAAACGGGAAATTTCACCTAGGATTACCTTTTGGTTAATAGGAAGGTGATAATTAAAATAAGTTCTCTATCTCTATTCTAATTAAAATAATTAAAATAGTTCTCTATCTTCCTTATTCAATTATACGCCTACTACCTCTTCTGTGGTCTGCCTATATTTTAAATCTGCCCACCAAAGACAAGTCAACTTAAAAGGAAAATTCAGGAACAAAATAAAACATAGTTTACTTTTGTGGTCAACAATAAGAAGATCTAGACATATAGTCTAAAATCAATCTTGGTCCACATTTAATCAAGAATTTGATAACTGCCTATAAATATTAAAAAACAAAAGCATTCTTTTACATGATGAAAACAGGTGATTGAGATTAAAATTCTAAAAAGAAAGCATAATTCTAATATTTTTAAGATTGTGAGGCCTTGTTTTAATAAAGAAGAAAATACCTACATTTAAAATAATTTAAAGCTTAAATAACTAAAGACAAATATGAAGAAAAAGAAAGAGAAGGAAGAAAGAAGAGAAGAGAGAAGAAACAATATGCAGAAGCAAAGTCAAACAGCTAAAGTACCTGCTATAAAGTCTGGTCAAATAGAAATATAATTTCTTTCCCAGAAAAGAGAAAAAGAGTGCTATGACACATAAAACTTGGCCTATTAGTGTCAGGCTCAATTGTAGACTGCCTTTTTATTTTTTAAACCAGCTACATATTATCCCCAGATTAAACAATGATTTTAGAGTGTCTAAAAAAAGTCGCCAAAATTTCAGAATGCCTAAAAAAATAAATCAAGTGTTGAGAAGCTTAATTTTAAAAGTCAGAAATCTAATTTATAACAAAAATGTGGTAAAGGCCGTATGTGTTTCATATTATACCTATCACTCCACATACTTTTTTCCAAATCATTTCATAAAAGGGATAATTTCTCAATATAAAATGTATAAAAACTCATCAAATAGGAACCAGAGTAGTAGAAAGCATGTTCTAGAATGACATTAAGATATATAAAGAATAAAATTTCAGACTACAATCTATGATTCCAACTGTGATGGTTACTGATAAGAGAAGCTTCTTTACTTCAGGTCAAAATCAGTTCCAGAAAAAAAAAATTAATGTAGTTCATGCTCTAAGTAAGCACAGTATGAAGTTTCGGTAAGTTCAAGATTGCTTATAGTTTCCTTCTGATAGTTGCATAGAATACGACAGACTGTCCAGAAAAATATGAATAAAAGCTAAAATTAAAAAAGATTTTGGAAGAATTCTTAATTGTAAGACCAAAAACTAAACCCACAGAATATATTGCTACTATCACCATTTAAATTACTTAGAAGTTCACACAATTAGTTTATCTTCTTTCATCTGAGTCATATACCAAATCCACTTCACAAACACTAAGAAATTTCTATACAGATAAAATTAACATAAACAAATACTTTTACAATAATCATTTTAGGATGGTTAGTTAATACAGTTATCACAAATTTCATAGCCACTCTATAAAAGAACATTTTCAACAGAGTTGGGAAATACATATACAAATTAAATCTTATTACTCAGCTCCTAAAGAAATGTTTTTTCAAAAACAAATTATGAAAATTCAGTTAATAAATTATTTCAATTTTAAAAATAAATAAACCTGAAAGAGTATTAATTAAAAACCCAGAGTATCAGCTAATCAATAGAAATGTTGTTAAAATTTAAATGTAAATTTCTGTAGCTAGATTTCTTAGATTATTTAAAAAATAATATCTTGCTAGTGTATGCAGAGGGATAGGAAATAGGAGAGACAGAAAGCTGGGAAGCTTCCTTAAGAGGGATATTTTTTAAAGCAGTACTCAATACCTAACAGATCTATTATTATATCTTCATCCCCAAAATGGTCTTGTCCATAAAACCTACTAATAAGTAAATGGTTATAACTAAAGCATTTTCTTAAATTACTTAAACTCTTCTCATTTACTTTTATTTACCTTGCTCATTTATTTACTAGAACATACCAGAAAGTTTGTCAAACCCTAGATACTTAATTAGAGCTTAAAAAGTATTTCTGGATTGAATTACAAGTAAAATGATTGCTGGGCCTAAGGGCTCTCTCCCAATAGTCTTATCTCTTACTATTTACTAACAAAAAACTCATATTTATGCTTTAGGTTAAAAATCATTTTTATATACATAATTCCATTTAAATCTGAAAATGACTCTGAGGTAAGATATTATGATGAGAATATTATTCCAGATTTACAATTAGGAAAAATGAGGTTTAAAGAAATTAAGTAGTTGGCCAATATTACACAGGTGATAAGTGGGAGGAAGTTAGCAAAAATCTATCTAAAGTCTGTTTTTTTTTTTTTTTCACTATAAGATGCTAATAGGTCTCAGTAACCCCATGTGAAAGGGTAGAATAAACAACTTTTGAAGTTTCTTCTAGCTCAAACGTCTCCCACACTGTGTAGGATTTGGAAAGGGATAAAATTAGAGATTTTTAAAAACTGTGGTTTTTTTCTTATGCTTTATAGTTTATGACATACTTTCATACAGGCATGACTTATTATCTATTTAATCTTCTCAACAATCCTATTGTTCATCATGAAAAAAGGGAAACTATCATAAAAATATTTCAGTGACTCACCTCAAGAAAACATTCATTAAGAATTCAGAGATCCTATAGTTGTATTCTAATTGGTTATTAAATTTTCAAACATTTTAGTTTAGTATAGTCACTAAACTTTGTCAATCGTTTACGGTTCTTCCCATATATTACAGTTTATATATTTGGCTTCAAGAACACTTTTTATCTTATATAAAAAGTCTTTTTTTATTTTTATTTTTTTGGTAAGTGGAATATATATACATAAAATGTGTGCAACCTTACCTCCATCCCCATCATCTGATCCTCTAAAACTAGGATCTTTTAACATGTCCAGCTCAGCTAACATGCGTACATAGAGTGCATTCTGTCGGAAGGAAGGATAAAATCTCTCGTCTCGTAGCATCAATTCATATACCTTGTTGAAATACATCAAGATATGTAATAATTAATACAGGTATGTGGTGACTTTCACTAAATAAGATTTCTCCAAAAGTTACATTGAAGTTTCCCATAATTTATCATAGTTGCAAGATGTTAGCAGTAAGACTATTTCACAACTAATAACTTCTAGTTCCTCAGAATTCAGTTACTGAATTATACTGAAAAAGGTTCTACTACTACATAAGTCATAGGACAGCAGGTTGTAAATAATATGCTAGGAAGTAGTTTTTTCTAAGAAACAAGCATACATAAAGGAAGGCTCCAAGCTTATATGAAAATGAATGAGAGTCTTATTATTTACACATCATTAATTCATCAAATTCTAAGACTAGAATATTTAGTTCTATAGTTAGAGTCAAAGAAAAACAATCCACATTAAGGATTTTCCTCATTGGTCAATTAATAAAATAAACAAAAAAAACCTGACTTTCATTTTTGGAATTGAGAGGTACTATGCCTTAACTTTCTTTTAGTTACCACTCTACCTCTTTTATCTTTTCAATAATATTTTTACAATAACTAATTACATGCATATAGAAACATACGTTGTTTTTCAAGAAAAAAATAAATGATAAATGCTGTACATAATACCTTTCTTTGAATGTCATCAAAGATTTCAGGGGTTGGATCTTCATGATTCAAAGTATCTGCTAATTTGGCTACTAAATAGTCATCAACAATAACTCTTGGAGATGCCTAAAAGAGAAAAATAATAGTAGTAATGATCTTTGTAACTTCTCTTTTATTTTTATTTTTTTTAATTTATTGTTGGGGATTCACTGAGGGTACAAGAAACCAGGTTATACTGATTGCATTTGTTAGGTAAAGACCCTTGATCTTTCTAAATACAAGTTAATATTTGACAGTAGGAGAATTAATACTGTAATCATTCAAAATAAATGGCAAATAAGAATCATCTGTCTGTAACTGATACCTTGATGTTTAAGAAGGCTGAAAAGGGGCTAGAAATTTTTCTTCCTCATGTGCGACCCAGAAGATTGGTCCACAAACATGGACTTGACTTCTTCTGAGCAACCTGTCTCCCACTAAATCTCATTTACTCCATTTACAAAATGGGGTACTGTATTAGGTTAAAATTATTCAAAGGATTAAAAAAGATCTCTGTGAAACATACAGCCCAGTGTCCTACACATAGGAAACACAGTTTAAGAGTTAATTAGTGCAGTCACTTTGTGACCATCCTGAATAACGTTTCCTGCAAAGATCTAAAAAAGCGCAACAAATAAAAGTGTCAGCCTCTTTAGCTCAAAAATCTTGACTGTGGAGTCAAGATTCACTTTAACCCAAGAGTCCACTGCAAAAACCATTCAAAAATGCTTGCAACAATATGTTGAATAATCATACAAAGTTCTAGGTTGCAACACTGGGATCCCTTATAGTTTATGATGTCCTTTATTTTTTGTTCTGTTCACCTAGATTAATTTCAATTTATATCTTACATGAAAAAGTACAACATTCAAAAGGATAAACCAGGAACATGGGAACACCAAAGCAAATGATTTAAAGTACTTCTCCTTAATCACTTTTGAATCCAGCTGCCTTTGATTTTTGGAACCTATTATTTTACAAAGTATTATTTGTCGATTTCCCAAATTTCCTTCTGTTGATTTCTAATTTAATTCCATTGCAATCACAGAAAATACTTTGTAGGATTGCAATACTTTTAAACAGAAATCAATTTTATAGCTTAGCATATGACTCTTACTGGACAACCTTCCATGTGTTCTTGAAAATAATGCATAATTTGTCATTGTTATAGAAAATGTTCCATAGAGGTGTGTTAGGTCTAACTGATTAAGAGTATTTGTTAAGTCTTATATATTCTGTAAATTTCTATCTAATTGTTTTATCAATTATGGACAGTGGGGAGTTAAAGTTTCTAAATATTATTGCTGCATTGCCTCTTTTTCCCTTCAATTCTGTAAATTGTTTTTTCCCCCAGAGTTTCACTTTGTCACCTTCAGTAGAGTGCTATTAGCGTCACAGCTCATAGTAACTTCAAACTCTTGCACACAAGCGATTCTCTTGCTTCAGTCTCCCAAGTAGCTGAAACTACAGGTGCCCGTACCATTGTCCGGCTATTTTTTTTTTTTTTTCAGAGAGGAGGTCTCGCTCTGGCTCAGACTGGTCTCGAACTCCCGAACTTAGGCAATCCACCTGCTTTGGTCTCCCAGAGTGCTAGGATTATAGGCGTGAGCCACTGCGCCCTGGCAATTCTGTAAATTTTTGTTTCATGTATTTAGAGGATTTTTTGTTAGGTACATGTACTACCTGTGCTTATCAATGCCTTTCACTCTGTTCAATTGACTCTATTGTCATTATAAAACATTCTTCTTTTTTTAGTAACAATTTTATCTTACTTTTCTATTTAGTCTATTTTTTTTATTTTGTCTGATATTGGTATGGCCCATTCTAGCTCTTCTTTGTTTACTTTTGCATGATTTATATTTTCTATCCTATTATTCTCAAACTATTGTGTCTTTGAATCTGAAGTATGTGTGACCTTGAATCTTAACTAGGTAATTTAGCATTTACATGCCTAGGGCCAAATTAATTTGATTGCCTAAAGATCAGATTCTTCTCTAAACAATAAGAATAAAAATACACAGGAAGACTGTTATCAAAATTAAATGAAATAATGTTTGCAAGGTAGCTGTGCCTGGTGTAAAGATTATAAGCAAGTATCATAAAAATTATTCTTAATAATCTTGCTAAAGAAGATTAAGGAAGCAGTAATTAAAATATATCCTTACCTTTTCTGACAAATACTGCTCATAAATTCCAACAGCAGCTGCTCTTAGAAGACCTTTGGTTTGATTGGTTTGATGTTTTCCATCTCTCTGACGACTAAATAAAACCTCTAGTTGCTGCTGAGCTGTAACCCGGTACCCTT
>CAUYRH010058447.1:0-27382 GCA_963574655.1 Perodicticus potto
GAGCGAGGGGGGTGGGGTCTTGGTGTGTGCCACACCTTTTGGGGGCAAAACACGATTGTAAGAGGGACTTTACCTAACAAATGCAATCAGTGTAACCTGGTTTCTTGTACCCTCAATGAATCCCCAACAATAAAAAAAAAAGAAGGTGCTTCCTGAAAAAGACAGAGGTGAAGGACAGTCCTCCTGGGGTGACATCCTGAGCATCACCTCAGCAATGGCAGCAGCCCTTGGTTTATGTTTCTAACTTTTGTTTGTTTTTACTTTGTTTAAGCACACTCAGAACTCTGCAGAGGTCCCAGCCCCAGTCTGACTGTCCCCTCGCCCTGCTGTGCAGAGCCCTCCCCTGAGCTGGGCAGCCACCACTAGGAGACTAATCTCAGCCACTCCAAGGTTTCTTTTGTCCCCTCTTTGGCAGCAAAGCCAAATGGACTCACCAGGCCTGAGTTAGCACTCAGAACAGTCTGGTGCCAGCCGCAGAGCCCCAGAGGCTGCTCCTTTCTAGCCAGAATGCTTTCCTGACCAGGAGCCGCCACTGTCTCCTAGAAACATCTCTCCCCTGACTCTAGAAATAGAAGGACACAGCCCCTCTTTACTGAAAAGCCTGCCGGAGTGCAGGTGGACAGATTGTCCACGTTCAGCCTGAGCTGTGGGCCGGTGTGCTCTGCCCTTCCTACTCCTTCACGTCTTCCCTCAGTGAAACTACTTCACACCCATGTTACGGAGCCCTAATGGTGAGTACACTGACATCTTTGCAGTTGGTGACCACAGAGGAAAATTCTCTACCTGTCCTGGTGGTGAGTTTTTGGAAGTGATGCAGAATTTAGGCCATTGTGAAGACATTCCCTCCTGAGGGCAATGGCAGGCCACTAACCAGCAAGGCCAGGGAGTGACTGGGTGTCTGCTGGAGTGGGTGGGACAGCTGTGGCACTCACTAGCCTGGGATCCACCTAGGTGTCTGTGCCAGGTCCCAGGTGTGGGGAGTGGCAGGTGACCATCAGCAGAAGAATATTTAAGCTGCCAAGGCCCCCCAGGAAAGCAGGTCATTTAGAAGAGAAGTTTTTTTTTTTTTGGAGACAGAGTCTCACTTTATTGCCCTCAGTACAGTGCTGTGGCGTCACACAGCTCACAGCAACCTCCAACTCCTGGGCTTAGGCGATTCTCTTGCCTCAGCCTCCTGAGCAGCTGGGACTACAGGCACCCACCACAATGCCTGGCTATTTTTTGTTCTTGCAGTTTGGCGGAGGCTGGGTTTGAACCTCCCACCCTCGGTATATGGGGCTGGCGCCCTACTTGATGAGCCACAGGCACCGCCCAGAAGTATTTTTTATACAGATAGAAAACTACAGACAGGCTGCAGGTATCAGAGGAAAATGCATGGGAGTGGGAGGAGGGCTCAAGATTAAGAGTTATCTAACTGAGGCCTAGGAACAAAAACAAGTGGGGCTGCAAGGGTGGAGCCATAGTTCTGCACTCACAAAGATGGGCTGCAGCTGAAACCCAGGGTGGATTTGGTTGTTCTCGTGGAGCAAAGACTTAGACAAGCAAGGGGCTGATACCCAAACCCACACTGGACTGTGAACAGTGTGGGTATCGGACAGAGGCTTTTCTTGCACAGGACCCCACTCCAAAGTGACATTTTAATGGGTTAGTCATTAAATGGATTGGAGAAGACACTCAAATATGATCTAGATTACCTCCATACAAACTACTATAATCTCCATGGAAAGTCACATGATACCTCAAAGAACTAAAAGTAGACTTACCATTTGATCCAGCAATCCCACTACTAGGTATTTACCCAAAGCAAAAAAAGTCATTTCATTAAAAAGATATGTGCACCTAAATGTTTAGTATAGGACATTTCATAATTATAAAGCTATGGAATCAACCCAGTGTCAATCAGTACCTGAGTGGATTAATAAAGTGCAGTATATGTAAAAAACAAAAAAAAATAGATTACCTCCAAAATCCAAATGGACCTTCCAAAAAAATTATGCCTCTTTTTATAGTAGTATCTGGCCCCAAATTCAGCAACTCTTGTTTTGCCTGACATTGAAGTCTTCTGATATGCCCAGAGCCCTGGACACCTAGAAAACTCACAGAAAAACAAGACCCCTGAATTATTGTGAGGTTTGCCCTCCAGCCTCTATCTTTAATGCCTCTATCTAAGGCTTTTAGGGTGCTTATTATGATATCAATGGCGGGGACCTGTGTGAAGGTAAAATGATCAAGGTGTCTAAAGACTAAATTGTCAGAAAACTGGAGAATTGCCTTGGTCCTGAGGCAAAACAGTGACAGTGCACTGTTGCCCTTTTAGATAAAAAATAACTGCTTCTAGGGATCCTTACAAATTGGTGTAGAGGGAAGGGAAAGACTGTACCAGATCTGTAGCTCAACACCAAGGGCCAGAGACTACGTTAACTTGTGTTCTGCCTCTGGAAAAGCAACTAAAATCGGGGTCACCACCTGATTTAGTCTCTGGCCTTCTGCAGTCATGCCACAAGATCCGCAGGCTTGCTGCTCAGGCCACACAGGTGGCCGAATTAAGATGTGACAACTATCATCACTCCTGTATCTTCCCAGCGTATTTCTTGGTTGTAGAGAGGGAAGCTTTGGGGGGCATTCTCTGGGTCTGTACTATCATAATAACACGCACTCCACAGCAGAGAGCAACACTGGGGATTTTTCCAGTTGTCAAGCACACATCGTACAACTAAAACTTCAGGAAATAAACTTCAGGGTCTGGGATCCACTAAACTTACAGTGAGAATGTACTACTCGGGCCAAAACTTCACTTACCTATCACTTCACCACCATAACATCTCACTTTGGAAAGTCACAGTGGTATATGGGTCCCAAAGAAAATTCAAGGCCAGTGTCCCTGAAAGTCCCCCAGTATATCTATTTACAAATTAGCTATGTAAGTCCCATTCGAAGGAAAGCTATAAAATATAAACTTGAAGCTGTATTTTAGGGTAAATCCCCAAGAATATCAACATCCTCTTCAATGAAGGGAATTTTGCTCTCTAAATCTATCCGCGTGTGGAATTTGTCTTAGAGGTTGTGATTCTCCATGGCTCACATCAGATTTATAACCCCTCAGACCTGGCGTTTTCCTGTTATAGAGATATTTCAACAGAGATAATACAGGGGTGTCAGATAAGTCAAACAGGTCTCAGAAAACTGTAAAAAAAGTGAAAGAAAAAAGGGCAGCGCCTGTGGCTCAGCGAGTAGGGCACTGGCCCCATATACTGAGGGTGGTGGGTTCAAACCCAGCCCCAGCCAAACTGCATCAAAAAATAGCCGGGCGTTGTGGCGGGCACCTGTGGTCCCAGCTACTTGGGAGGCTGAGGGAAGAGAATCGCTTAAGCCCAGGAGTTGGAGGTTGCTGTGAGCTGTGATGCCATAGCACTCTACTGAGGGCGATAGAATGAGACTCTGTCTCTACAAAAAAAAAAAACCCCACACAGAGCTAGCATAAAAGTAGTAACTGCGGGATACAGCCATAACCCCAGGACAGAACTGAGAATCAAGCTTTCAGAACCTGGAGAGCTGAAAACCAGAGTACAAAGAGGGGCTGCCTAGATGGTGCTGGTATGACCAAAGGCAGGCGATGAAACTGGTTCTGGAAATGAAAGGCAAAAAATGAAAGTTGAAACCTGGAAGCAACTGCTGCCATCAGATGAACTACACTCTGGAGCCTGAAGCCAATAGGAAGGAGAAAAATCCCTTCATCAGCCTCCCAATTGCCTGGCCCCTTTTGGCACCCTCTTTAGGCAGGGCCTAGTAGGAACCCAGCAGAGAGAACAGATGGTGCTTTGCAGAGTCTCAACCCCAGCAGCACACAGCAGAGCAGAAATGGCTGGAGAAGAAGCTGAACAGACAATAGCTTCAATCCCCACGCACAGGCCAAGTTCCTGTGGCTTCACAGCATTTGACTTTTCCAAATACAAATTTGTTAGAAAGACCCTGGATCCAAATCGCCCAAATTTCTCTTTCAACTCACTTTCTGTATGTGTGACTTTGCATAAGCCACTTATCCGTGCCTCAGTTTTCTCATTTGAAAAATGGAGAACAATAGTACCTACCTTATGAGTTTATGGTGAAGATTCACTGATTCAGTTCATGTGGAGCACTAAGCCCAAGGATGGGCATGCAGAGAGCTCTCTGTGTCAGCTACTGTTGTTGCTGTCGCTGTTACCACTATTCATGTTACCATGATTATTACTACTTGGGTTAGTGAGAACTAATTCAGCATCATCTGGAGAAATCTTATTGCCATACAACACTTGGCAACGTTTCAAAGCTACTCTGCACCCCAAGTGGCAGATAGTTGGATTTCCTCCAATTTGGAGAAGGGATGTTTTGGTTTTAATTTGTGGATGTGTTGGCTGTTGGTGACTATCTTGCTATTTAACTAATAATTGCTGTCAGTGCCGCCTTGTCATTACCAGTTTAGTTTGTTGTGGGTTATTTAGTTTAACTGCATGTATAATCATGCACATTTGCCTCAACCCTGTGTGTGCCTGGCCTGCAATTTTCTACTAATTAGACTTTTTAAAGACACATATGCATTTATCTGCTCAAATTTGCATTATCCATTTTCCCCGTTGCCAAAGCAGATGTACACAGCACCCACCCGCCCACCCCAACTCCAGGAAATAATCCGTTTGTTTTTTTTTTTTATCACTGAGTTATTTTTCCAGTAGAAAGTAGAAACTAGTCGGAACATGGATAGGTTCTTGTTCCACCAAAGTGAAGGACATCAAAATAGGCGTGGTGGCTCATGCCTGTAATCTCAGCACTCTGGGAGGTCGAGGTGGGTGGATTGCCTGAGCTCACCAGTTTGAGACCAGCCTGAGCAAGAGCGAGACCTTGTCTCTGAAAATAGCCGGGCATTGTGGCAGGCACCTGTAGTCCCTGCTACTCGGGAGGCTGAGGCCAAAGAATCACTTGAGCCCAACAGTTTGAGGTTGCTATGAGCTATGAAGCCATGGCATTCTACTGAGGACAACAAAGTGACATTCTTTCTCAAAAAAAAAAAAAAAAAGCAGGCTCGGCGCCTGTGGCTCAATGGGCTAAGGCGCCAGCCATGTACACCTGAGCTGGCGGGCTCGAATCCAGCCCGCCCGCCAAACAACAATGACAGCTGCTACCAAAAAAAAATGTCCGGGTATTGTGGTGGGTGCCTGTGGTCCCAGCTACTTGGGAGGCGGAGGCAGGAGACTCGCTTGAGCCCAGGAATTGGAGGTTGTTGTGAGCTGTAATGCCACAGCACTCTATCCAGGGTGACAGCTTGAGGCTCTGTCTCAAAAAAAAGCAGACAAGAGGTGCTAAGTCTGAGTCAGGCAGGAATAGCGGGGTTAAGAGAAAGGATCAGACCCTAAGATTGAAATACAGCAATAAATCTACCAAGGACTCCAAATCCACCACCCCAGCTCCAGTCCCCATACCAAAATAATCCAGATAACAGTTTCCCACAAATCAAGCATGCAGATACTATTCATTACAAATGGCTTTATTTCCCCAGTGTGGGGAAGTTGTGAATGGGATCTGTGGTCCCTAAAACCCCAAGGGCCCTCCAGACTCCTCCCGCTGTGGCAGGGCCCTCAGAGAAGCAATATCCAGGCTCCAGAACAGGACTTTCCCAGAGAGGATGTGGTTCTGGGAGGAGCTGAGTACGCTGTGGTTCATATGGATGACACCACCAAGGTAGCCCTGATTTGGCCCATGTGCTAATCCAAAGACAAGACTGCCAGGTGCAGGGGTCCAGGACCAACTGGGCCTTACTCCACTCTTACTTACAGCTTCTTTCTAGGAGAGAAAAAAACCCTGTAGGCTCCTTGTAGTCCACCACAGGGCTCAGTCTGCAGGAAAGAGAGAAGAGAGGGCAGCTAATTGGGGGAAACAGGGAGAAAGAAAAAAAACAAAAAACAAAAAAACGGGTGACTGGAAAAAAAGGGAAAAAATGAGAATAAAGTACAAAAAGCCCAAAGAAGACCGAGAGAGTGACCCAGGGACAATAGAAGGGCAGCAAGAGAGAAAAATACAAAAACACAGGACCAAAGATTGGAGATACACAGGTAGACCCTACAAACCGACCTTTGGGCCCAGGCGGGGATGGGGGGGGCAGCCCACCAGGGGGAAGCAACGCAGAGCGGCTCAGGGCCTCGGCCACCCAGTCCAGGACACGGCTACAGTGCCGGACCTGGCGGACGAGGAGGGGATGTCAGAGAATGAGACAGGAACCCTATTCCCAGTCCTGCCACAGTACCCCAGCCAGGCTGCAAGTCCTCACCTCCCGCTCCAGCCTTTTCAGACGCTGCTCGTACTCGCGGATGTGGCCCAGCTGCTTCAATGCTGTGTCCACCCTGTAAAGAAAAAGCTTAAGACTCAGGGCCACCGCCCGCCCCGCCCCCTCCATACGTCAAAGGATCCTCCCCCTCCTTTCACCTGGCATAGGACCCCGCCCCTGCCCAAGTCCCTCCCTCACTTCTGAGACGTGCGCTTCAGACGCTCCGAGTCGCTCTCCCGTTTGTCCCGAGTGCGCACCAGGAGCAGATTCTCCTTCTGCACTGACTCCCACGTCAACAGCTCCCGCTCCTCTTGCTTTGAGAGGTGGACCCCTGGAAGGCGGAGTCCAGGTAGTCAAAGGGCCCGCCCAGCCTCCCGCACGCCCCTCCCAGGCCCAGCCCTTACACCTCAAACCCTCATAGCTGCTCTCCGGCCTCCCTCGGTGTCCCTACAGCGCCTTCTGCCCCCAACCGCCCAAGCCCCACCCACCCGTCATATAGACTTTGGGGGCATTTCCCCTCCTTTTCCTCTGCCCCCTTTCCACGTTCATCTTTCTCCCCAACTCCCAAGCCTGTATTTATGCCTTTTAAACCAAGCTTTGCTCTCACGGAAATGATGCCGGGAAAATGACAAATTGGTCTGGGAGGTCCTGCTTTGCCATCTACGGAGGAGGAGGCGCACGTGGGAGATGATGATAAGGGGCGGGGCCAGTGCTGGCCTAGAGTGGAATTCCCGGATGAGGCTGTAGCGCTGCGCCTTCCAGTAGAGGTCGCTGTTGCCCTGTACTTTGCCGAACGTGTGGCTGTGGAAGCCAGAGGTCAAAGTCACCAGAAGTCACGGCCCAATCAGGAGCAGGGAATCAAGGTTAAAAGTCAGGCAATATCTGTTCGAAGTCCCAGGCAGCAGGCAGATGTTAAGATCAATAAAGTCAGGGGTTATTACAGGATAAGATTATAAGTCAAGAGGGCGGCTCCTGTGGCTCAGTGGGTAGGGCACCACCCCTAAATACCGAGGGTGGCGGGTTCGAACCCGTCCCAGCCAAACTGCAACAACAACAACAAAATAGCCAGGCATTGTGGTGGGCGCCTATAGTCCCAGCTACTTGGGAGGCCGAGGCAAGAGAATCGCCTAAGCCCAAGAGTTGGAGGTCACTGTGAGCTGTGACGCCACAGCACTCTACGAAGAGTGACAGGGTGAGACTCTGTCTCAAAAAAAAAAAGAAAAGAAAAGAAAAGATTATAAGTCCAGTTAGAAGGTCCAAAGATCAGATGTCAGAGGTCAAGTTGGGGATGGTATCATGTATTAAAGCAGATGTTGGAGTCAGAATTAAAGTTGGGCTCAAAGGTCAGCGTGGACGCAAATAATTAAAAATCAGAAATGATGTTGGAGACATACTACTTAACAGAAATAAAAAGGATTATAAAAGAATACTATCAACAGTTGTATTTCAGTTAGATAACTTAGTTGAAATGGACAAATTACTACACACAAATTGCCTAAACTGATTACAGAAGAAATAGAAAATCTCAATAGACTTATGATAAGAGTTTGAATCACTAATAAAAAACCTTCCCTGACCAGCCTGAGCTAGAGTGAGACCTCAGCTATTTAGCTGAGTGTTGTGGCAGGCGCCTGTGGTCCCAGTTACTTGGGAGGCTGAGGCAAGAGAATTGCTTGAGCCCAGGAGTTCAACGTTGCTGTGAGCTATCATATCACAGCCTTCTACTGAGGGTGACAAACTGAGACTCTGTCTCCAAAAAAGAAATCCTTCCAATAAGGAAAAGCACCAGTATAGCCTGATGAATTCTACCAAATATTTAAGAAGAATTAATACCAATACTTCTCAAATTCTTCCAAAAATTGAAAGGAGAGAATGCTTCCTAACTGATTCTCTGAGCCATCATTACATGATATCAATATCAAATAAAGATACCATAAGAAAATTACAAACCAATATCTCTTCTGAATATACATGTAAACACCCCCCAAAAAATACTAACAAACCTAATTCCACAGCATATTAAAAGAATTACACACCATGACCAAGTAGGATTTATCCTAGGAAAGCAAGAGTAGTTCATATAAAAATCAATGTAATACTTTACATTAGTAGAACAAACCAGGGGGGAGGGGGGAAACTACATGATCATCTCAAATGACACAGAAAATCATTTCATGATTAAAACAAGCAAACAAACTTGGGCCGGACATAGTGGCAAATTTTATATTATGTATATATATCTTGCCACAATAAAAAAGTTCAGCCTGGGCTCAGGGACAGGATCAGAGTCCAAAGTCCAGGTCAGGAGCTGGGCATGGGAGCAAGCCAGCATTAGATTTAAGTCAGACTTTAGGAACTAAAGACAGAATTGATTAGACTGAGTTCAAGAGTTATGATGGGGTCAAGGGTCATGCTGAGTGAGGCTGGATCAGAAAACAGCAGGCCTCACCTGAACATGGCGATGAGCAAATTGACCAACACGATGTTGGCCACGAGCAGGAAGATGACAAGGAGCAGCACCACCAGCCAGTTGGCATAAAGGGAGACACAGGAACCTGCCTTGGGCCCTGGCGGGTGCCCCCAGAGGCCCTGCTCCAACGAGCAATTTGTATGCTCCATGAGGGCCACTGTGAAAGGAGACACTCAGAGATAGGGCAGGATTGACAGAAACCTAAGGAAGTCAGAAAATCAGAGAAGGTGGGGTGGGCAGAGACCCTGGCGGGGCGGGGGAGGGGGGGTGAGCACAGAGACCTAGGGGAGGAGGGACAGAAATACAGGAGAGTACAGGGTCGCACAGAGATGATGGGGGAGGGTATAGGGAGTCTCTGAGACCCATAGAAAGAGGGAGACATTCTCCTAGCGGGATACACAGACCCTGGGAGAGGGGACAGAGGCTCAGAGGGAGGGTGTCAGGCCCTGTTATCCCTCCCTACCATCCATGTCCTCTTGAGGGATCTGCCCGAAGATCTGCAGGTAAGGCCGGTAGAAGACGCGGCGCAGGATACTTGGGACATCATGGTCCTTGGGCCTTAGGAGCCCCTCAGTGGCCACCCCATAGGCAACGAGCCACACGCCGAGGAAGAACAGGAAAAAGAACACATCCTTCATCTGTCGGAAGAAGAAAGTGTGGCGCAGTCTGTCCCCGCCCTTCCCTACCTTGGCCCCGCCCCTACCTCCTAAGACCACGCCCCAAGCCTTGCCCTTCTCCCCAGCCCTCTCCCTCCCCGCCCTCACCCCTTACTTTTCTAGCCCCGCCCAGCATGGCCCCGCCTCCCCGTAGGCCGCTCCTCTCACCATCTTGTTCACGATAACAATTTTGGGTCCCAGCTGCTTGTTGACCGTGAAGATGTGCAGCAGCCGCAGCGTGAAAATCATGAAGTCAAGGCAGAGGACAGTGCGGCCCAGGTCATACAGGCCGGGGGTCAGCCTAGGGTATGGGGAGATGTGCCAGGGGTCACGCGCGGGCCACAGGATGCCAAGGAAAACGGTACTTTTCCCAAACCATGCTTCAGATGAAGCAGTGGCTTCCAAAGGGAGGATGGGACCCTCTGATTCATCTGGGGTTTGCTCAGATTTAATCAGCTGTTCCCCGCTGGGTACTGGTACCCATTAAAAAATGGCTGCACCCTTTAAACAATGTCTGAATGGACAATGGCTTTAGCAAGAAGCTGGTCCCTGTAAGAATCAGTTGGAAAAACTGCCAGAGTTGGACTGCTGGTCCAACCCATAAAAGTAGAGAGATTTTTTTAAATACTTTTTTTTGTAAAAGTAGCCTAACAGGAAACCGGATAAACACCATATAATCCATAGCAGTTCAAATGGGCAATAAACATTGTCAATTTATAAAGAAAATAAAAACTATATCCCTATTTTGCTTCATCATGTACTTAAACTTTAGATGGATTAAAAACCTATTGTAGGGTGGCGTCTGTGGCGCAGTTGGTAGGGCGCTGGCCCCATATACCAAGGGTGGTGGGATCAAACCCAGCCCCGGACAAACAGCAACAACAAAAAATAGCCGGGCGTCGTGGTGGGCGCCTGTAGTCCCAGATACTCAGGAGGCTGAGGCAAGAGAATTGCCTAAGCCCAAGAGCTGGAGATTGCTGTGAGCTGTGATGCCACAACACTCTACCAAGGGTGACAAAGTGAGAGTCTGTCTCTAAAAATAAAAAAAAGAAAGAAAGGGCGGCACCTGTGGCTCAAAGGAGTAGGGCGCCAGCCCCATATGCAGCAGGTGGCGCGTTCAAACCCAGCCCTGGCCAAAAAAAAAACAACCTAGTGTAAAAGGCAAAGCATTAAAAAGTTAGGAGAAAATATAGCTTAGGATAGGACAGGATGTCATATAAAATCGCAAGACATTCCAGCCTGAGGCAGAGACAGACCTCATCTCTCAAAATAGACTGGTGTTGTGGAGGGCGCCCGTCGTCCCAACTACGTGGGAGGCTGGGGCAAGAGAATTGCTTGAGCCCAAGAGTGTGAGGTTGCTGTGAGCTGTGACACCAAGGTACAAGGGTGGCAGAGTGAGACTCTGTCTCAAAAAAAAAAAAAAGCCCAAGACATAAAACCATAACAAGGAAAGCATTGATGAATTTAACTACTTCAAAATATAAAATATAAAATTTCTGTGCCTCAAAAGACAACATACAGAGGGTGCCAAAATTTTAAGGTACTCATTTTAAGAAAGGAAGAAACTCTTATTAAATAAATTCTAATAGCATACACCATAACAAAAGATGAATACAAGTCATGTTGAGCACCTCTTGTAACTGCATAAGTCAAACATGATTTGACGATTACAAATTTATCTATGATGGACTGAGAAAAGCAAAATATTTCTTCAGTATCCCTGCCCAAAATGCCTGGTCTAGATTTGATTGTGAGGGAACATCAGACAAACCCAAATAGAGAGGCGTTGTGCAAACTAACTGGCCTAGTCTGTTAAAAAACAAAGACTGAGGTGCCAGGGTAGAGGAGATCAAGAGACATGACGACTAAAGGCAAAATGAGATCCTCAGCTGGTTCCTGGATCAGAAAAGGGGCATCAGCGAGACAAGTGGTGAGATCTGAATAAGATTTCCTGGTTTTGATCATGTAAGATGTTAACATTTGTATGATCTGGGTGAAACGTACATTCTTTGTACTGTTTTTGCAACTTTTTTTTTTTTTGAGACAGAGTCTCAAGCTGTTGCCCTCGGCAGAGTGCCATTGTGTCATAGCTCACAGCAACCTCCAACTCTTGGACTCAAGCTATCCTCTTTCCTCAGTTTTTCTGTTTTTAGTAGAGACAAGTTCTTGCTGTTTCTCAGGCTGGTCTCAAAACCTGGAGCTCAAGCAGGCCACCCGCCTTGGCCTCCCAGAGTGCTGGGATTACAAGCGTGAGCCACTGCGCCCCGCCCTGCAACTTTTTTTATGAATCTCAGATGATTTCAGAAAGAAGAATTAATGTGTAAGAGAAAGTTTAAGATCACACACAAAAGTGAAAAGACAAGCTAGGAAAGACAAGAAGATATTTAGAACAACAATAATACCAGAAATTAGGATCCAGAATACAAGGAGAGCACCTACCTATGTGCATGTACCTGTGCATAAAGAGCTTGATGAACCTTAATAAAAAATAGGGGGCAAAAATATGAAGACCATTGACAATGCATACGTTCCCATGAAGCTTACAAAAAGATGCACAACCTCCCTTGTAGTCATGGATGCGTAAATTAAAACAAGGAACAAGAAGAAGTCATGCTTACCCATCACATGGGCAAAATTTTTTTCTTTTTTTTTTTTTTGTGGAGACTCTGTCACTTTATTGCCCTGGGTAGAGTGCTGTGGCATCACACAGCTCACAGAAACCTCCACCTCCTGGGCTTGGGCGATTCTCTTGCCTCAGCCTCCCGAGTAGCTGGGACTACCAGCACCTGCCATAACGCCCAGCTATTTTTCTGTTTTGCAGTTCGGCAGAGGCCAGGTTTGAACCTGCCACCTTCGGTATATGGGGCCGGCACCCTACTCGATGAGCCACAGGCACCGCCAGGCAAAAATTTTTTAAGTTAAAGTGAGAATTGCTAAAGTTTTAAGAATTAATGTATCAGGTATTGTCAAGTATGTCCTCAAGGGGGCACTCTCTTACCCTAATGGTAGGTGTAGAAATGGGTGAAATTATTTATTTATTTATTTATTTATTATTATTATTTTTTAGAGACAGAGTCTCACTTTGTTGCCCTCGGTAGAGTGCCGTGTCTTTCACAGCTCACAGCAACCTCCAACTCTCAGGCTTAGGTGATTCTCTTGCCTCAGCCTCCCGAGTAGCTGGGACTACAGGCGCCTGCTACTATTTTTTGTTGCAGTTTGACCAGGGCTGGGTTCGAACCTGCCACCCTCGGTATATGGGGCCGGCGCCCTACTCAGTGAGCCACAGGCGCTGCCCGAAAATGGGTGAAATTATTTATAAGGAAATCTTTGTCAAGCATATGTGTACCCTTTGACCCACAAACTTGTTATACCTGAGATGTAAACTTTTATTATTTGGGGATAATAACCCCCAGAAATAACCTGAACATTCGTCTATAAGGGAATTGGCAAAGTAAATATGATTCATCATTCAATTCTGGAGATAACTGAACATTTCTCCCATGCAAAAATCCTTCACCTGGAAAGTGCTGAGTTTGATAAAGTGTCTAAAATGTTGCTGGCATTTCTAGAGCATGTTAGCATAGGTCCTCGGCCCTTTCATCTAAAAAAACACTTTACACAAAATATAAGGGATAAACTGAAGCATTAGTATTTGGCAAAACTCTCTCATCTTGCTCTCTGTTTGAGTAAATTATGCATGTCTAATACTTTGTAGCATTTCTAATACAGCATAGAAGAAGCCAGCCTCTCAGTATGTCTATGAGAAAAACTTGAATGGGGCCATCACTGTCAACCGTCAAGGATGGTGTAAGATCCCTTGTAAAGAGTTCCTAAGTTGTGTCCACAATGCTTTTTGTCGGTTCTCCTCAAAAGGAGGGGTGTGAAAGAAGAGAGAGAAAAAGAAAGAGAAAAAAAAGAAAGAAAGAAAACAAAGGAAGGAAAGGAAGAAAGAAAGAAATAGAAACCTCATCAGCTAAGGGCTAGAACCAGAGAGGCAAATATATGATTATAACCTCATATTATCTTGAGTAGAAAATGAAAGAGATTGCTGAGAAACTCTTGGGCTGATTTCTATCTCTGGAAGGTTTTTCTTACTGCCTTACAAAAATAGAACATTCCTTAAATTCTGGCAAGAAGTCTGTCTCATCTGATCTTTACCCAACGATGGCTAAAAGCCCTTTTTCGGAACTTGAAGTGGCATTTTTAAAGAATAACGTGTATTGGGCTGGGCTCAGAGGCTCACGCCTGTAATCCCAGCACTCTGGGAGGCCAAGGTGGGTGGACTGCCTAAGCTCACAGGTCCCAGACCAGCCAGAGTAAGAGCGAGACCTCATCTATAAAAATAGCCTGGTGTGGCAGGCGCCTGAAAAATCCCAGCTACTCGGGAGGCTGAGGCAAGAGGATCACTTAAGCCCAAGTGTTTGAGGTTGCTCTGAGCTGTGATGCCACTGCACACTACCCAGGGTGACAAAGTGAGACTCTGTCTCAAAAGAAAAAAAACAAATAAAAGAATAAGGTGTATTTGCAAATGGTGTACTGACTGACATACAAAGCATGTCAGAACATATTGTAGAGAAAAAATTGCCAGGAAAATACATAAAATATCATGTCTGGCTCAGCGCCGGTGGCTCTTCGGGCTAAGGCACCAGCCACATACACCTGAGCTGGCGGGTTCGAATCCAGCCCGGGCCCGCCAAACAACAATGACGGCTGCAACCCAAAAAATGGCCGGGCGTTGTGGCAGGCGCCTGTAGTCCCAGCTACTTGGGAGGCGGAGGCAAGAGACTCGCTTGAGCCCAGGAATTGGAGGTTGCTGTGAGCTGTGATGCCACAACACTCTATCCAGGGTGACAACTTGAGGCTCTGTCTCAAAAAAATAAGTAAATAAATAAATAAATAAAATAAAATATCATGTCATTTGTATTAAAAGAATTATGTGGGCTCGGCGCCTGTGGCTCAACGAGCTAAGGCGCCAGCCACGTACAGCTGAGCTGGCAGGTTCGAATCCAGCCTGGGCCCGCCAAACAACAATGACGGCTGCAACCACAAAATGGCCAGGCGTTGTGGCGGGCGCCTGTAGTCCTAGCTAATTGGGAGGCTGAGGCAAGAGAATCATTTAAGCCCAAGAGTTGGAGGTTGCTGTGAGCTGTGACGCCATGTTCCTCTACCGAGCGTGACATAGTGAGACTGTCTCAAAAAAAGAAAAAGAAAAAGAACAAACAAGATGTGCACTAAACTACTGATGGAGGTAATCACAGAGAAAGGCAGGTCACTTGTCATAACAGAGGAAAATCTTTGGTTCCTGTTCTACATCCTTCATTTGTTTAATTTGTTCAGTAAAACATATTTTTGCATTTCTTTGGTAATAGATCACATATTTAAAAGATGTTTGAAATTTGCTGGAAGATGAGACAGACGTGGCCTGAGGAGTTTATAACCTTGTGTGAGGAGAGAGACAGCACAAGCCATAGTCAGAGCACCACTTAGGGGCTGTTAGGGGGAATACAAAGGAAGGACCCAGAGTATGGGGAGGATAAGAAAGCCTTCCAAGGCTCGGCGCCCAGAGCTCAGTGGTTAGGGTGCTGGCTGCATACCCTGGGCTGGAGGGTTTGAACCTGGCCTGGGCCTGCGACAATAACAACAATGACAACAATAACAAATAAATAGCTGGGCATTGTGGCAGGCGCCTGTAGTCCCAGCTACTAGGGCAGCTGAGGCAAGAGAATCCCTTAAGCCCAAGGGTTTGAGGTTACCGTGAGCTGTGATGCCATAGCACTCTACCAACGGTGACATAGTGACATTCTGTCTTTAAAAAAAAAAAAAAAGGAGACTCAGCCCTTGTGGCTCAACGGGCTAAGACGCCAGCCATGTACTCCTGACCTGGCAGGTTCAAATCTAGCTGGGGCCCGCCAAACAACAATGACAGCTGCAAATAAAAATGGCCGGGCATTGTGGCGGGTGCCTGCAGTCCCAGCTACTTGGAAGGCAGAGGCAAGAGACTCGCTTGAGCCCAGGAATTGGAGGTTGCTGTGAGCTGTGAAGCCATGGCAGTCTATCCAGGGTGACAGCTTGAGGCTCTGTCTCAAAAAAACAAACAAAAAAAGGCTTCCAAAGCTAAAGTCTAAAGGGAGTGTCAGAATTGATTTGGCAAAGGAGAAGAGGAAAAGGTGTTTCAGGAAGGGGGAACAGCACTAACCAAGACCCCAAGACAAAATGATTTGTTCCCGAGGACATTTTAACCTACTCTGTGCCCTCCTTTTCGGCACCACACAGTATGATCCAGAAATTATGGAAGAAATGAAGTCACTATATAGCCCACTTCTACCAACAGAAAATAGTTGAGGGGAATCGCTCACTATTTGGTTTTTATGAGTTAACTATGAAATAAACAGAAGTTTTCATGGACTAAATAGTTGACAGAACACGTGAGCCTCCCCAGTGAAATTTGAATCTATGAAATTTGATCCAGGAAAACTGGATATGCAAGAAGTAACAACCACAAAGGAAAAATCACAGAGACCCTAGATCTGGGCAAATTCAAATTTCAATATGGACAAAAACATGAGTGATGAACTACACATCCATTGTAAAACTTAAACCCAAATAATAACCAAGTTGGAATAATTTCAGAAACTGAAAATGAAAATAATTGAAATGAGCTTAACTGTCCTGCATATAAAATTGACGAGGGAATTTTAAGTAACTGGAAAATACTTCTTTGATAGGAATCTGTCAGTACTGGTAAATTCTGATTAAAATTTTATAATTACAGTATGCAGATTCCAAATATCTGGGTCCAAACATCAAGATCAAATTTTCCTATGATGAAGGAATTTCAAGTAGCTCTTAAAGAGGGTGGAGTGCAGGTGGGAAAAAGAGAAAGAAATTGGTGGGACGGCCAGCAGAAACAGGCCAGGCCCTGTCCAGGGGTGTTGGGAGCCATGGAAAGCAGAGAGGGACCGGTCAGCTCTGGGGGTAGAAAGACCCTTCTGGGGCCCTGGAAGGAAAAGATCCAAATCCAGGAGGCTGGGTGAGGATCCAGCTAGAAAGGACAGAGGGCTAAGCCAGTGGCATGGAGGGACTTAGGGGATGGGGCAGAGAGAATTGGGGGTCAGGAGGGCTGGACCTGGTACCGGGCTGTGGAGGAAGACGGAGAAGGAGGTGAGGATGGCGCCCAGGTTATGGGTGCTCTGAGAAACTTCTGGTAACCTCCAGACCTAGCAGAAATGGCAGCAGAGGCTGAGTGGCTGACCTGGGGTTCTCCTTTCATCCTATTGCCCCGAAAGCCCTACATCCATCTGCAAACCAGTTACTTTGGAGCGAGTGTCAGGTACACACTCGTAAGAGGGGTTTCTGTTTTTCTGCAATGAGGAAGTGGTCTTGAACTGAGGTTCCCCCCACCCCCGAATCAGGAAGGGGCCATGGTTCAAAGGCCCCCAGGGCACTCACCGGCAGCCTACACCAACGAGGAAGCAGGTGAGGGCCAGGAGGTCGCACTGGTTCCAGGTGTCAGCGAGGTAGAGGCGCAGGCGGTGGCGCAGCGAGGCCTGACCCGGCCCAGGGCCCCCGCTGGCCAGGCTGCCCCAGCCGCCGCCCAGGCCCTGGCGCAGCTCCTCGCAGAGCAGGGTGAAGGCCCAGAAGTAGAGCAGCAGCTCGGCGGGGCCGGGCATGGGCTGGAAGTCCACGAGCAGCACGTGGGCGAAGAGCAGCAGAAACAGCAGGTAGCTGACCACGTTGCCCATGAAGGCCGTCACCGGCGCGCCCCAGAAGTGGGACCAGAGGCGCAGGCACCCGCAGCCCCCGCAGCTGCCCTTGCCCCTGGGCTGTTGCGGGGTCCCCAGCGGCGTCTTCTCAGCAAGATCTTCCACCACCCTACAGGGAGAAGAGAGAAGGAGGCCTCACTCTCACCCCTGAACCCTGACCTAGGGCCACCCAGACCTCTAGCCGAGCGGGTCCCACCCCTCCCTGGCATCACCTGGACCTGATCTGAAACTGAGTCTGACAAGAGCCACCTTCTTGCCTTTTGACCCCTGTAGCTAACCTCTGACCTCTGGAATCTCCTCCTATCAAGACTCTGACCTTCTACTTCTGAATTCCTCTACTCTTGGACCTCTGATCCCAGAGCTTAACCTCCGACTCCCACCTGGCTTTTGACTCCAAGTCCCTCTTCCTCACATTCCCAACCTCTCTATGTCTGACGTGGAAACATCTGACTTCTGACCCTCCAAATAGCCTCTGATCCCCATGATTCAGATCCCCAAATTTGACAAGTCATGTCCCTGAATAGTAATAACTCCCACCCACAAATTCCCATGTGAAATTATCCAGCCCAGGATGCTCAGGTAACTCATGCTCCCATATCCGATGATGAGCCACACAACCACAGTCAACCTCTAAACTCTGGCCCTTAGCAGTCTGCCAGAATCTCTGGCCTTTCCCACAGGAGTTCTGATCCTCTGTCCCAATTTCATCCTGACTCTTAATCCTGGCCCCGAATCAAAAATGCCAAAATGAACAATACTAATGAATTCAAAAAACTAACTAGAAAAACAAACTGAGTTGGAGGGATGCCATCTCTTTAAAAATGAAGCGGAAAGGTAACAGTCCAAAAGTGGAAACAAATCAAATGTCTATCAGCTGCTGAACGGATAAATAAAATTGGGTCTATCTATACAAGGGAATACTATTCAGCAATAAAAAGGAATAAAGTATTGAAACAAGCTATGACATCTCTGAATCTTGAGAACATGAGTCTAAGTGAACAAAGCCGTTCATAAAAGACCATAGAGTGTATTATTCTACTTGTGCAAAGTATGCAGAATAGACAAATCCAGAGACAGAAATTGCCTAGGGGCTCGGCACCTGTGGCTCAACGGGCTAAGGCGCCAGCCACGTACACCTGAGCTGGCGGGTTCGAATCCAGCCTAGGCCCACCAAACAACAATGACGGCAACCAAAAATGGCTGGGCGTTGTGGCGGGCGCCTGTAGTCCCAGCTACTTGGGAGGCGGAGGCAGGAGACTCGCTTGAGCCCAGGAATTGCAGGTTGCTGTGAGCTGCGATGCCACAGCACTCTACCCAGGGTGACGGCTTGAGGCTCTGTCTCAAAAAAAAAAAAGAAAGAAAGAAAGAAAGAAATTGCCTAGGGCAGAGGGAAACGAAAAATGATGCTAATGGGTACAGAGTTTCTTGCTAAAGTCATAAAATGTTTTAAAATTAATTACAGTAATTATTTCTCAACTCCATGAGTATACTACAAACCACTGGATTATACACCATATGTGGGTGAACCACATGGTATGTGGATCACATATCAAGAAAGCTGTTGTAAAGAAAATAAGGAGAGACCAGGTGCAGTGGTTCTCTCCTGTAATCCTAGTGCTCTGGGAGGCTGAGGGGGGAGAAGATCCCTTGAGCTCAGAAGTTTAAGACCAACCTGAGCAGGCCAGGCCCAGTGGCTCACACCTGTAATCCTAGCACTCTGGGAGCCCAAGGCAGGTGGATTGCTTGAGCTCAGGAGTTCAAGACCAGCCTGAGCAAGAGCAAGACCCTATCTCTACTAAAAATAGAAAAATTAGCTGGGCCTGGTGGCAGGCACCTGTAGTCCCACCTACTCAGGAGGCTGAGGCAGGAGAATCACTTGAGCCTGGGAGTGTGAGGTAGCTGTGAGCTGTGATGACGCAATGGCACTCTACTTAGAGTGATAGAGTGAGACTGCCTCAAAAAGAATAAGACCAGCTTGAGCAAGAGCAAAACCCCTTCTCTACTAAAAATAGAAAAATTAGCCAGGTATCATGGTGGCACTTGTAGTCCCAGCTACTTGGGAGGCTGAGGCAGGAGGATTGCTTGAGCCTGGGAGTTGGAGGCTGTAGTGCAGTGGGCTGTATTGATGCCACTGCACTCTAGCCTGTGTGACAAGAGTGAGACACTATGCCAACAAAAAGGACAAGACAAGAAGAAAAAAAAAAACCCAGAAAGAACCACTAGGGAAAGGGGATCAGAATGAAAGAGAACAACCCCCTAGTGACAAGGGAAAACTGTCCTGGGATCTTGTATTTCATCTCCGTTCATCCTGGTAACAAGGACATGTGATAGGTATGGAGCATTCCCCAATGTCTGCTACCTTGAATCACCCACAACCCAGCCACACACAGACTCCTGGGCCCAACGCCAAACCTCTGAGGGAGGAGCAGGGATCTGCCCAAGCTCTCCGTGGAGATGACTCTCCACCATGGCTGAGAGCACAGACTCAGGAACAAGAAGACTGGCTTCAAATCCCAACTCTATCATTTACCAACCATGTGATCTAAGGCAAGTGACTTAATGCCTCAATTATTTTATCTAAATGATGAAAGGAATAAATGAGAGCAATAATAGGTCCTACTGTACAGGGCTATTGTGAGAATTTAGTACAGGGCTGCCCATCATTGGTTCTATAACATTCGCTATTATCAACACTGTCATCATCACCATCCTCTAGTGCAAAAGATGGGAAATCACAAGGCAAATACGCCATTACTGATCCTGACCTCAGACACCGGGGCCTTCTAGCCAACCTTTTGTTTTTTGAGACAGAGTCTCACTATGTTGCCCTCGGTAGAGTGCCGTGGTATCACACAGCTCACAGCAACCTCCAACTCTTGGACCTAAGCCATTCTCCTGCCTCAGCCTCCCGAGTAGCTGGGACTACAGGCGCCCACCACAACGCCCGGCTATTTTTCTGTTTTGCAGTTCAGCCGGGGCCGGGTTTGAACCCGCCACCTTCGGTATATGGGGCCGGCGCCCTGCTCACTGAGCCACAGGCGCCGCCCCCTTTTCTGTCTTTTATGTACATTATCTCAGTGCATCCTTCCAGCTGCCCAATCAGGCATTGCAGTAGACTGTACCCAATATTCTGGCTCCCTATCAGTGTGCCCTTCCTATGGAGAATTAACTATGAAATCTCGCTTTTGGCACTTCTTTTTTTCCAGACAGAGTCTCACCCTGTCACCCTTAGTAGAGTGCTGTGGCATCATAGCTCGCAGCAACTTCAAACTCGTGGGCTCAAGCAAATCCTCTTGCCTCAGCCTCCTGACTAGCTGGGACTACAGGCGGCCACCACAACACTCAGCTAGTTTTTTCATTTTTAGAAGAGATGGGGTCTTGCTCTCGGTCAGGCTGGTCTCAAACTCTGGAGTTCAAGCTATTCGCCCACCTCAGCCTCCCAGAGTGTTGGGGTTGCAGGCGTTAGCCACTGCACTGGGTGGGTTTTGCACTTGCATGTGGAGGCTTTGAGAGCAGAGCCTGGTTTGCCAGATCTCTTTTCCCTCTGCTCTGAGGCCAGCAATGTCTGAGCTCAGGGCTGGCGCTCACCCCGAAGTAAGAGCCCATGGAGCAGATCCACAGCCAACCCACAAACAAACCTTCGTTCTTTTGAGTCACTGAAGTTTTTGTTTGTTTGTTTTGTTGCTTTTAAAGACAAGATCTACCCTATTGGCCAGGGTACAGTGCAGTGGCATCATCATAGCTCGCTACAGCCTCACACTCCTGGGCTCAAATGATCCCGCTGCCTCAACGTCTTGAGTAAGTGGGACTTTAGGCACCCGCCACCATACCTGGCTGACTTTTCTATTGTTTGTAGAAAAGGGATCTCTCAGGCTGCTCTTGAACTCTTGGCCTCAACTGATCTCCCACCTCAGCCTCCCAGAGTGCTAGGATTTAAGGCATCAGCCACTGCACCTGGCCCTGATTTTTGTTTTGGCAGCATTACCTGACTTCAGCTGACTAACAAATGGGTGTCCTATTTGCCTTCATTTTACAGAAAAGGAAACTGAGGCTCATGGTGAAGTCACTTTGATGGTCACAGTCAGGATTGAAGCCAATCTGCATGACTCAGAGCCAAGTTCCTCAGCAACTCTGCTATGTGGCATTATCAGAAGTGTGATACAAATTCTGTTTCATTTACTTAGGCTTGAGTTTTTTGGGTTTTTTAAAAACTTGTATTTATTTATTTATTAATTGCAGTTTTTGGCCGGGGCCGGGTTTGAACCTGCCACCTCTGGCATGTGGGGCCAGTGCCCTAATCCTTTGAGTCACAGGCGCTGCCCTAGGTTTGAGTTTTAAATCACCTTTCTGGTACCATAGCATAGTGATGAAGAACAAAAGCCCTGGGATCAAGCAAAATAAAGGTGAAAAATCTTAAATGAACCAAATCCACCCGATTCTATAGAAGGATGGGAGCATATGTAGTATGGCTTCCTTAGTGGCAGAACCAAAACTTGAGCCACACCTGAGTTTGGCATCTTGGAAATTTCCTCACTATTGTCAAGAGTTTGCTGAAGCCACAATCTCCTCTCTGGCTTTGAGGAGTCCCATTTCTCACCTCTTGCTTCCATGGGATATGGAAGGGACTGGCGTCCTGAAGCTGCCCAGGGTACCCCACCTCACATAATGCTGGGGGCGTCACTTACCTGACAGGCCCTTCCCCATTAATGTCCCTATTCACATCAGACTCTAGGTCCTTCTGCATGGACTTTTCTTCTGATTTCCTGGTATGGAGGGAAGAACAGAATGAGAAGTTGGGAGAAGGAGAGAGAAGAGGAGTTCTCAAAAAAAACCTCAAACTTCACCCAAGGACATGGGATGGGTGAGAGACAGAGAAATCGTTCACTAAAGTCATCCCAAAGGGATCTTCCCAACAGCCATGGCCAGAAAGATAGAGGAATTGCCCCTAGAAACACCACAGAGAGCAGCCCCCAAAGTTCACCTCCCAGAATATTCCTTGGCAGAGGAAAAGAACAGACCAATTAGGAAAGGTGGGCAGAAATGAGCAAGGAGGAGGAACTGAACACCCACCGATCCCCACTCTGACCCCAGGGGACTGACCTGAAGGTGATGAGGTCGGTGTAGATGAGTGGAGGACAAAAGAAGGCGAGAACTAGAGCCCAGATGGGTGTGCTGCTGTCCATCTGCCCCCACCACTTCTGTGTCAGCAGAGACTGTGAGGTATGAGGAGGTGTCAAATCACCCCACAGCTCCCCCTCTAAGATCCTCAGCAAGAGTTGGGCCATATCTGTGCCCAACATAGAGGTCATATCTGTTAGGGGTGGCAGTAGTCAAAAGCAAAGACATCTTGTCCCGGGTTTTGGCTAGCAGAGTTAAACAGCCTACATTTATTGACACCATATGCCAGATACTGGGCTGAGCCATTTACATAGATTAATTCACTTAACCCTTGCCACACCCCCAAGAGGTTAGTTAGTATCTTCTTCCTGTCACATACAAGGCACCAAGAAGTTAAGGAAATGGCCCACATTAGTAAGTGATAGAGCTGTAATCCATGAGTTTAAACACTATACGAAGCAAAGGGCCCTGGAGCACTATTTGAAATGACAGTCGAATCATTCCAGTAGATGAGGATGGGACATGAGACTTCCTATTGAGAGATCAGAACTTTTCGTATTGAGGGTGGAACTCAATGAGCTCCTATCAGATTTAAATTGATGATACTGAGAAAGTTTTCAAAGTGTCATATTGTCAGGTTCAGAGAGACTGTGAGAGCAAGCAGGGCTTCCCAGGGTAGAGGATTTCCTATAGGAAGGGTGTGATTTCCTAGGCCAAAGTTTGTCTATGTCCAAAACACTAAGTAATTATCCAATGAGGTCATTCTCATTGTTGAGAACCAGAACTAAGGACCTCTTAAAAAGTGGGGAAGACTCTCTGTATATGAGGCGGGACTTCCTTTGGGAGAAAATGGACTTTCCTATGGGAGTAGGAAGGACTACTTATTAGGGTCAACAGGAATCCCTGTACCTGGAGGGGAACTTTTTGGGAGGATGGGCTTTACTGTGGGAAGGTTGGCTTTCTGTGGCTGGAGTGGGGCACATGGAAAGTGCAGCCTTTTTTTTTTTTTTTTTTTTGAGACAGAGTTTGACTATGTCACCCTGGGTAGAGTGCTATGGTGTCACAGCTCACAGCAAACTCAAACTCTTGGGCTTAAGCCATTCTCTTGCTTCAGTCTCCCAAGTAGCTGAGACTACAAGCACCTGCCACAATGCCCAGCTATTTTTGTTGCAGTTGTCATTGTTGTTTAGCTGGCCCAGGCTGGGTTCAAACCCACCAGCCTCAGTGTATGTTGCTGGTGCCATAACCACTGTGCTACAGGCGCCGAGCCAAGAGCAGCCTTTTTTGAGAAAGGAAGGAGCAAGACTTCCTAGAGGAGGGATGGTCTCCAGGGGGAGGGGCTGCTCAAGACCATGGACTATTCCCAATGGCAGGGGCTCACCCCCATAGTTCCCAGAGTCCAGTTGGGGACTCTCAGATGCTCACCTGTATTCCATCCTGGGCAAAGAAGGCACGAGCGTCAGCCTGCATGGCAAGCTGGAGGCAGGTAGCATCCCCCCAGAGTGGGCAGTGACGTAAGAGTAGTTGAGTGGCCCGTTCCTCATTGCTGTGGTAGCACTTGCCAAAAAGGTCTGAGAATTGCCAAAAAGGGCAGAGAATTTATGTGAGAAGGAAGGGAAGCAGGGGGGAGGAAATGCGAGGGGAAAAGAAAGGAAACTTAAGAAGAAGGGGCAGGAGTATTTGAGGATTGGGGAAATACACATCCCCCCTCTTATGGCAGCCCTTGTCCCTGCTCCCAGGCACCGTGTGCCACACACCAACGGCCATCCCCTCAAACTTGGTCGCCAGGTCTTTCCTCCGTGCTGCCTCCTCGGCCTCAGTCTCCAGGCGTGCCAGTACTCGAAGCAGCAAACAGGCCCCAAGAGCTGAGGCCACAGCATTAGAGCCCTGGAGAGACAGAGGGGGGAGTCAACAATGGGTCAGAAGTTAAGGTGCGCTTCAGAGAGGGATCAGGGAGAGGAAAGAAAGTCTTTGACCAAGGGAAGGCACAGAATCAGAGGTCAGAAATTAACTGGGGTCATCAGAGGCCAAGAATGAAGTAATGTTTGGAGATGGATCTGAAAGAAACTGGACATCTGGGAAAGAAGTCAGGTGGTTTAGAGACCAGGGATACAAGTAAGAGGCTGAGCAGGAATGAAAGACATCTGCAGTCACAGACAGGTCAAGAAGTAGTTTGTAAGATCACTAAAAGTGGCAGAGCAGGGAATGTCAAATCTCTAGCCCGCCACAAAAACAATGAATAAGCTGGTAAAAACTGTCAGAATCAACTTTTCCAAAATTATGGAATCTAATCGAAAAATTACCAAAACCCCCAAAGAATGCTTAATGAAGAAAGAAACTGCTAAATATCAGTAAGAAAACACTGAGACATTTTAACCTACCTGCTTACCACCCCTGGGTCCCCAGCACAGTGGTGACCTTGAAGACAATGGCCTACATTCCCGATGCAGGTTGCTAGCAATGGAGGGACCAGTTTAGACCTTACTCTCAAAGAACCATAGTTGTGTGTATGGACCTATCTGATGGCTCCCTGAAGGAACAATTTATGGGCTTGACTTTGTTTCACCAGCCTTGGAGCTTCCCCAGAGCAGAAATGGCTTTCCCGGGTGGTATGTCTTGAAAGCATTTAAAGGCAAATGAATTAGCCTCTGCAAGGACTCACTGTGGCAGCAAACAAGAGATACGCTAAACAGTTCGGGAGGAAAAGGCTGGGGAAGGTGATACTTGGGGGCATAAGTGCTTTGAAAAGCTCCCTCCTATACAGGAAATCCAGAAGGCTACACACATGACCAGGATAAGATGCATGCTCAGAAAAGACCAAAGACCTTAAGCTCTCAGTCTACCTGAGCTTTAATCTCCGTACAATCAGGAAGTGAAAACTAGAGCAGAATTGTAAATAGCTTAGCTAAGTGTTGTAAGAGTGCTTCAACAGTGAATCTGCAAACTGGGAGAGTCTTTTGTTGTCTTGTTTGTGTATATCTCTAAGGATTTAGAAAAACCTCTGTCAAGTCACTAACTGACTACACAACTAACAAAACAGGGACTTCCATGGCCACACGTGACAAAGATTGCAGACTTTGCAAAAATAGTTTATAGAAGGCACTGCACAAACAACTAAGATCTACAACAAGCAGCAAATATAAACCCTAGAGGGAAGGGGTAGGCTGATTTCCAGAATTGCTGCAATATTCAAAATGTTCGCTTTTCAACAAAAAATAATGAGGCATGTAAAGAAGCTAGAAAGTATGGCCTATACATGGAAACAAAGGAAGTTAATAGAAACTGTCCATGAAGAAACTTGACATTGAAATGATCAGACAGACTCTAAATAAACTGTCTGAAATATTCTCAAAGTGCTAAAAGGAAATCACAGGCAAAAAACTGAAGGAAGCAATGACTCATCAAGTAGAGAATATGAACAAATACATAGAAATTATAAAAAGGAATCAAATAAAAACTCTGGAGCTAAAAAGTAGAAGTGAAATTAAAAATTCACTAGAGGGGCTTAATAACAGATTTCAGCAGGCAAATGAAGAATCAGTGAACTTGGCCAGGTGTGGTGGCTCATGACTGTAATCCTAGCACTCTGGGAGGCCAAGGCAGGAGGATCCCTTGAGCTCACGAGTTTGAGACCAACCTGATCCTGAATTCCACATCTGGGTATATACACAAGAAAATCAAAGCAGGAATTTACACAGATGTTAGTACACCAGTGTTCATAGCAGCATTATGTATAATAGTTAAAATGCAGAAACAACCTAATGCCCATTGACATATCAACCTTTAAAAGGAAGGAAATTCTGAGGCCTGGCATGGTGGATCTCACCTATAATCCAAGCACTTTGGGAAACCTAGGTGGGAGGATCACTTGAGGCCAGGAGTTCAAGACCAACTTGAGCAAGATTGAGATTCCTTCCCTATAAAAATGGAAAAATCAGCCAGGTGTGGCAGTGGGTCCCTATTGTCCCAGCTACTTGGGAGGCTGAGGCAGGAGGATCACTTAAGCTCAGGAGTTCAGGATACAGTGAGCTATGATCACTGCACTCCAGCCTAGGTGACAGAGCAAGACTCTGTCTCCAAATAAAATTTCAAAAGAAGGAAATTCCGACACATACTACATGAATGAACCTTGTAGACACTAAAAACTGAATGTTATATAATTCCACTTACCTGAAGTACCTAGATAGTCATACTCATAGAGATAAAAAGTAGAATGGTAATTACCAGGGCCTGAGGGGAATAAGGGTTTATTGTTTAATGAGTACAAAGTGTATTGCTTCTTGGCCTTTTGGCTAAGATCAAGTGTAATGAGTGCCAAGTTTAATTCCAGGAAGATGAAAAAGTCCTGGAGATAGATGATGGTGGTGGTTGCACAAGAAGGTGAATATACTTAACAATGCTACAGTGTACATTATTTATTTATTTATTTATCTACAGGCACCCACCACAACACCAGCTATCTTTATTTCTATCTTTTTTTTGAGATAGAGCCTCAAGCTGTCACCCTGGGTAGAGTGCCGTGGTGTCACAGCCCACAACAACCTCCAACTCTTGGGCTTAAGCAATTCTCTTGCCTCAGCCTCCCAAGTAGCTGGGACTACAGGCGCCCACCACAAGGCCTGGCTATTTTTGGTTGTAGTTGTCATTGTTTGGCAGGCCTGGGCTGGATTCGAACCCACTAGCTCTGGTGTATAAGGCTGGCACTTTAGCTGCTTGAGCTACAGGCACCGAGCCATGCCAGCTATTTTTAGAAATGAGGTATCACTCTGGCTCAGGCTGGTCTCAAACTTGTGAGCTCCAGCAATCCACCTGCCTTAGTTTCCCAGAGTGCTAGGATTACAGGAGTAAGCCACCACACCCGGCCTTACATTTTAAAATTGTTAAAATAGGATTGGTGCCTGTAGCACAGTGGTTACAGAGCCAGCCACATGCACCGAGACTGGCAGGTTAGCCAGGGCCAGCTAACCAACAATGACATGTGCAACAAAAAAATAGCCAGGTGTTGTGGTGGGTGCCTATAGTTCCAGCTACTAGGGAGGCTGAGGCAAGAGAATCGCCTAAGCCCAATAGCTGGAGTTTG
>CAUYRH010058448.1:0-24953 GCA_963574655.1 Perodicticus potto
TATATAGTGATTAAGAAAATGCTATGAGGGCTATCTCTCACAGTACGATCAAAATGTTTCTGATTGTATATGAAGCACATTCTGCCCTATGATTGCACCAATGTACACAATTAGGATTTAATAAAATTATTAAAAAAAAAACAAAAACAAAATGGGTAGAAAATGGAGGATTATATGTTCCCATCTAAAGGAAGTGATATATGTTTAAAGTAATGGATATGCTAAATACCCTGTTTAATCACTATACTAATATGCATGTATAAAACATTATATTCTGCCCCTTAAAAAAAAAATAAAAAAATAAAGATTTCTACATAAAATATAATTAAGAGTAGAAAAAAGTAGAAAAATTGCAAACTGGTATATATTAGCATAGAAAAGGTTTTAAAATTGGTTTTAATACAGATGCTTTCTTTTAAAAAAAAATACAATTAAATGCTAAATAGGATGGCTTGATGCCTCTGGCTCAAGCGGCTAAAGTGCCAGCCACAGACACCAGAGCTGGCGGGTTTGAATCCAGCGTAGGCCCGCCAAACAACCATGACAACTGCAACCAAAAAATGGCCAGGCATTATTTCGGGCACCTGTAGTCCCAGCTACTTGGAAGACTGAGGCAAGAGAATTACTTAAGCCCAGGAGTTGGAGGTTGTTGTGAGCTGTGATGCCACGGCATTCTACCTAGGGTGACAGCTTGAGGTTCTGTCTCAAAAAAAAAAAAAGTACTAAATATGCTAGTATATTAAAAAATTATGTACCAGGAGCCAGAAGAGTTGGATTTTTGCTTTAACTCTATGTAGTAGGAAGACACATATAGTCTAAGCAAGTTATATCAATTCTGACCCTGTTTTCACATCTATAAAAAGTTACTTTATATTACAATTTATAAGAAGCTTGTAAGTAGCAAAGTTCTATATTTCGAATGATAGCACATATAACAAAAATAATGAGGCTTAAAACTTGTTCTTAATGGACACTTTTATTCTTTATCATGGAATAATCTAAGGATAATCTGAAGCAGAGAGAATGTATCAGTGGTCCACAACGTGCAGTTTACTCAGTTTAAATAAATACCGATTTATGGCCAGTTTTGTTTTAACTCTATATCTACCAGTTTTCACCTTTCATCTTATTGTTTTAAAGCAAGTTTCATTATATAACTTTATCCAAAAATACACTGACATACAGGCAAAAAATATACCTTACTGACATTATTCTACTCAAAGATGAGTGATGATGACTTAGGTAGAAATTGTCAGTGTCCAACTGACCCATACATTTTTTAAACATTTCTGTACAGTTTAATTTATACATATATATAAATAGATAGATAGGTAGATAGATACATTTCAGATTCATATGAGGGTACAAGTTTTTAGGTTACATTATTTTCATTTCTAAGGTAAAATTCTAGTTGTATTTGAGCCCTTTACCTGGGAGGATGCTGAACACTCTGACATTCTACATATTAGGTGAGATCCCACCAATATGTCCATACGTTTCCATCACTTATTATTTGTCTAAACTATATTTATCTGTTGGTTTTCTCTCCATGTCTCTAAATAAATAATCTGCATACTTTGATAGCATTACCTTCATTCTGACTTTTACTGATAGTTGTCATGTAATCTGTACTTACATACTTTATTTTTCTTCATAGTTAAAGTAATTATGCAATGAGACTTAGCTGGTTTTTTTTTTTTTTTCTGGAAAGACAGCAACATCATTTGGCTTGCAAATGTCTCCCTTTTGTGACATTAGAGGTCACTGAGTTGCATTGTTTGGATATTAGAAATAGTGCTGCAATGAATATTTTTACATACTCTGAGTATATTCACTGTGACGTACTAGTGGCATTGTTGCGTCTAGTATATAAGTTTTCAAGTTCTCTTCCATAGATGACATGCATTTTTGAGTTATCACCAGCAGTGTATAAACTTTCTTGATATCCTATTACAAAGACAATGCATAATTTTTTCCGTCTTTTCAAGTTTTCAAACTCTGATAGGTAAGAAATGTCGATGCACATACTTTTCATTTAGATTGCATGGTATAATATTTTTGTGTTTGAAGATTATTGTTGTAGTTATTTATTTAAGAGAACTTCAAAATTTAGAATTTTTATTTTTTCTATGTACAAGAGGACTTAGAGTAGGATATAATTACAAAAATTTAATATAATTTAACTTAATTTATTTTTCAGACACGGTCTCATTCTGTCTCCCTGGGTAGAATGCCAACGTATCATAGCTCATAGCAACCTCAAACTTTTGAGTACAAGCAATCTTCTTGCCTCAGCCTCCCAAGTAGCTGGGACTACAAGTATCTGCCATCTTGCTCAACTAGTTTTTGTATTTTTAGTAGGGACAGGGTCTCAATCCTACTCAGGCTAGTCTGAAACTCCTGTGTTCAAGCAATCCACCTGCCTTGGCCGCTCAGAGTACTCAGATTACAGGCATGACAGCTTTTTAATTTTACAAGATATATCAAAATACTTATTTGCAAATACATGGGCCTGGTGCTTTTTTGTAGGGGGGGTTCTTTAACTACTCTTTATTTTTCTTATGTTTATTGATCTTTCTTGGATTTCTAGATTAGTATATCTATTTTTTTTCCGGAAAATTACCCATTTATTAAAGTTCTCAAATGTATTTACATAAACATGAGCAAAAAACCTTTATGAATATTTTATTTACTCAATTTTGATAATTATTTTCTCTTGTCATTCTGTTTTCTTGCTGTTGTTAATTAACTAATGGCTTGTCTGGTTTGTTGCTGTTTGCTCTTACTTCAAATAATGAAGATTTGGTTTTCACACACCAGGGCACTGATGACACCAGCAGGGACCTTAAGAAAATGACTGCAGCTCAAACTGGAACCTGTTGGAACAATACTGTGCTGAAAAAGCAGTAAATGATTTTTAAGGACCATGTATTTTTGGGCAACTATCAAGTTCATGATGGAATGACCCTGGAGCTTTATTACAAATAGAGCAGAATTCCTTTCACAAACTCTACCTTCCTCCCCCTTCTTCACTTCCCCACACTGGCTTGAATGCTTGTACAAATAACACATTGAATCCCACAAGGGCATAAATGTATTCGTGATCTATGTATACATGACTTAATAAAAGGTAAAAAAACCCTCATGTTAATAAAAACTTAGTCGTTAAATAAAAATATCTGAGTTTAAATCCTGATTACTTCAAAATCTGAGTTTGAAACTTGGTCACTTAGTGAAGACTTTGTCAGATAATGTAATCTAATGTCCTTTATCTGTAAAGTAGTATAACTCATTATGAGAGTAAAGAATAAGAAATATAAAGCTCTTAGCTTAGAAATCAATACCTCGACTGGGCAAGGTGGCTCACTCCTGTAATCCTATCACTCTTAAAGGCTGAGGCAGGAACATTGCTTGAATTCAGGAGTTCAAGACCAACCTGAGCAAGGTGGAGACTCCATCTCTACTAAAAGTACAAAAAATTAGCCAGTGATTGCGGTGGGGACCTGTAGTCCGAGCTACATTGGAAGCTGAGGCAAGCCTATCACTTGAGCCCAAGAAATTGAGGTTTCTATGAGCTATGATGACACCAAAGCACTCAACCCCAGGGTGACAAGGTGAAGCTCTGTCTCAAAAAAAAAGAGAGAGAGAAAAGAAAATGAAAAAAAAAAAAGAAGAAAAGAAAAGAAATTGATACCTGACTAAAAAAAAAAAAAATTAGCTATTATTCTTAGTGGTAATTTTTGATACAAATAAAATAAAAATAATACTTTTTTTTGAGACATAATCTCACGTGGTCATCCTTGGTAGAGTGTTGTGGCATCATAGCTCATAGCAACCTCAAACTCTTGGGTTGAAGCAGTTCTCTTGCCTCAGATAGGACTATAGGTGCCCATCACAGTGTCCAGCGCTTATTATTATTTTTTTTAGAGATGGAGTCTCACTCTTGCTCAGGTTGGTCCTTAACACATGAGCTCAGGCAGTCCATTCACCTGAGTCTCCCAAGTTCCTAAGTGCTGGAATTACAGGCATGAGCCACTGCACTCAGCAAAAATAAATAATACTTTTTATTGTCATATATATTTTTAATGTTTTTGGTAGGACAACTTATTAGTTGTACTGTGGTACATGATAATTGTCTTATTTTGAACAGCTATAGAGTTAATGAAAGTAGAATAAATAACTTCATAAAATTAGCATTGCTAAAATTATCATTATAATTCTAAATAGTCAGATCTATAGTTGATGTTAATAGTGACTTTTTTTTAATTGAGGCTATTTCCCATGCAAAAGAACAATAATTTTAATCTCCTTTTTTAAATGTTTTGCTTAACTGCTATTCATCACAAATAGACAAGACACAAATGTTAAAAAATGGGATTAAAATTACAAATATTGACACTAGAAAGAGTTATGATATAATTTGTCTAGCATAGTATTATTCAGTTAATGTTTGAATGCTGTCAATGTCTACTTAGAATAAAAGAGTGACCTGGACAATATTTTGTAAATGGTGGTAAAAAGGAAAAAGAAAATAGAAAATCAAATAGTTTCAACATATTAAGGAGAATAACATTTATTTTCATCTCACAACACTCCAGAAAGGCAAATAGATTGCTGCTTATGTAGAATTAAATAATAAACATTATAATACCTAATTAGAATTTTTATGAACTCTAATAAATACATAAAATAAGATATTTTAAGGTAAAGTTAATTTTATTTCAGTAAGTAGTGTCTCTTCATTTAAATGAAATTGTATTATATATCTTATATTTGCAATATGTGAATACCAAATTAACATGATGATATCATGTGCATTATCTATTTGTGGTGTGTGCTTGCATGTGTATGAGCATGCAGAGAGATAGAGAGAGGGAGAGCAATCTATAGTTTTAGAAACCTTCAAGATGTTAATAGATTATCATTGTATTACAATTAAAAACATTATGAAGCCCAAATTTCCTTTTAACAGTGGGTAATGTAACTCTTAGTTTATGTTATTCATTCAACAACTATATTTGAGTTGGTACTTATGACAGTTGAAAATGGAGATATGGCTGTATTAAAATAAAAAATGACAACATTTTATGTGTGGCCAAAATGAAAATATAAGTAAAATAAGATACAAGAACGTCAATAGTAAAATTTTGATTACTTTAAAGCTATTTCTAATAGCTTTCAGTCATACTACTAGATACATGGATAGAAAAAAATGCATTTTGATCTCTACTACAAAATTTATAATTTGAAAGGAAACTTTATATACTTCTTATGTTAATGAATGTTTAGAAGTTTTTGTGAATATTAAACACAGTAAATGATTAGAAAACACAATAATCATATTCTAAATACAATAAACAATCTAATATGCCTTTCAAATATGTTCTTGTTCATCAGTTCTTACAGTGGTAAAATGAAAACTTTACAAAAAAAACCAAAAAGCTTGCTCTCTGATTTTGTATCTATTAAGCAGTTGAATCCAGCTTTTCCCCAAGGCCCAGAGCACAGGATCTGTGTGAGAGGCTGTGGGATGTGCCATCATTTGTGATAAGGAAAAGTGAGCAGGGCAAGGTAGGAGGAAAGACAGTACACACAGGATATAACTTTGACTTTCAGAATAAAACACTTTGTGTAATTTATTTTACCCGATTTCTCCTTCCCTTTTTCCCATTCCAATTATCTCTCTTATTCAACTCCTATTACAGTTCTCAGCCGCTGGCAAAGTGGCACACAAGAATGATTCCTTGGAGGCAGAAGCTCACGCTCATCCCTGGATTGCCCAATAGCCCCTCTAAATTTTGTGACTTGAATTCCCACAGCCCATCACCCTTACAATAGCAGCTGGTGACCCCAAAATGATAAGTAGAAACAAAATGTCCCAATTGCTTGTGGTAACTTTACTTGCCCAAGGTCAGAACAACCCAGTTATCTGTTTAGAAATCCCTGATGAGGAATTGTACCGATTTTCCCTTTCTTGTGAATGAGTCTGAAACTTCAAATGCCTTGTGTAACCAGAGCTGTGAATTTGACAGTACAAATCATCTTCATGGAAGCAATATCTTTATCCTTAAGTACTAGACTGAGCATTTCTAAGACTATGAGGTAAACAATAATTTATTTGGGTAAAAGTAATTAAAAGGAAGGTGTATTTGGGGCCCTGCAGTGCTTGGCCTCAACTCTATATAAACAGTAAACTCAAGAAAGTTGCCAGGACAAATTGCTAAATAGACAGTGAACTCAAATAGCATCCCAATGAAATCACTGTAACTATTGTACGGATCAAAAAAAAAAAAAAAAAAAAGGGTTGAACTTCTCTTATCATTCCTCTAAGACAGGAGTCTCTCATTTAGAAAAATTCTAATCATGAATTTCATCATACCTAGCAAAAATTATTAAGCAGCTCTATGATTAAGATACTAAATGATGGAGAATTCTGGAAAGATGGCTGACTAGTGCAGTTTTTGCCAGAGGCTCATGTCCAAAGGAAGAGATATTGGACTGGAGTGGATGGAAGCTGAATGTGAGGAGTTGTACACTGAGAGGATGTATGAGGTACTCATCGCCCAGGCTGAATAGTGGCAGAAACAAGAAAATGTAAGAAAAACAACAGGTACAATCCCAGTTACAAAAGGAAGGAAGTTCCTTCCTTCCCCCAAAATGGAAGTTCTGAGGAGCCCAGGAAATCTGCTGGCCACCCAGCTACAGCATGAGAACAGTAGTGCTGTAGCCCTAACCTTGGCAGGGAGAGTGTGTACTACCCATCTCCAGCCCCTAGGTAATTCTCAGAAAGGTCTGTTTTCTGTCTTCAAGGGCAATCTCTGAGCTTGATTGGGTGGGCTGCACCTGATGCCTGAGTGACTCTTATCTGAACTTTAAACCTGTGCCACCCCAGGGGGGCAGCAGCCCCCTGAGCTCGATGTTGTGTGTTGCAGCCCATATAGCCTATGACTAAGAGGAGTGAGAGTTATAAGAAATACCTGTATAGCTCAATAATGGAACACCTGGGTGGAAAGGGCATGGAGAGTGATTTAGTTCTCCTAACAAGCATGAGAGCTTCCGAGATGAAAGCATTGGAGAATTGGCAGTCTCTACACCTGTGGTGTTGAGCGGCACAAGATCAGCCTTATATTAGGCTGGAGGAGAAGGCAGTCAGGAGCATGCACATTCTATCATGGACCTGCTTACTCTGACTCTGTCTCCTCTCCTGCCTGCTGAACACCAGCACATCTCTGTGCTGAAGATTACCAAGCTGTACTAAAGACTAAGATCTATCTATTCTAAGAAGACTCCTTTATTCTATCTAAGACCCTCTCTCTCTCCTGCTGAAATAGATAGCCCTCAGGCAACTAAGAGAAACTGAACCAGAGCAAGGTAACTTAGTGGTCCACATCCGGATCCCAGTTAAGCCAGGCCCGAGACCTGGCCAGTCCAGGGCCTTGGTAAGAAGTGTCAGAAGTGACATGTAACAGTGTGGATGGTGCCATGTGTCTAAGTGACTTTGTCTGAGCTTTAGGCCTACACTCCACAGAGTGGTGGTCCTCTAGGCTCGAGCCCACTGCATGAGCATATCTTCTGAACTCTAGGCCAGTACTATCAGCTGGACAGTCCCCTGAGCTCAACTGGGTGGGCAGGGCCGGCAATGGCAGAGTAACATTGACTGCAACTCTGGGCCAGGGCTCTTTACTGATTCTTGTCCTCCTGAAGACACTGGCTGGGGATGCAGAGTCACCATTTGTCTGCCTCTGTTAGGGTGGCAGTAGCACTAAAACAGTGAAGAGTGGACTCAACAGGGATAACCTATCAATTCAACTAAATAACTATAATTAACATATTAAAAAAAGAAAGAGAAGAAGAAACTGAATGTACTCATGAGGATAAATCAGTAGAACTCTGGCAACATAAAAAATCAGAGCAGGTCAACTCTCCCTGGGAATGTCAAAGAAAATACAACAGACAATTCCATCCACCGAGAAATTGCTGAAAAGTCACAAATTAGAAGTCAGAATATGGATGACAAATAATGTAATTGGAATGGAGGGAACAAATGGAAACAGAGAACCAAAAAGTAGTTCAGAATTTGTCTCAAGAAATTATCAAATTCAAAGACAAAGTCATGAATAATATGAACATAATGAGAAAAGATATAGCAGAGATTCAGGAATTGAAAAAGGTATTTGAGGAGCTTCAAAATACAGTAGAGTCCCTCAGAAATAGAGTTGAACAGTATAAAGAAAGAATGTCAGAGAAAGAAGAAGACAAGACTTTTGCAGTTTTTTTTTTTTTTTGGCTGGGGCTGGGAACCCATCACCTCCAGCATATGGGGCCAGCACACTACTATGTTGAGCCACAGGCGCTGCCCAGAAGATAAGACTTTTGAACTATCCCAAGCAAAGAGGCAGAAAAAAGGAGAACGAGAACAGAATATTCCCTGAGAGAGTTATGGGACTGTTCTAGGAAATCAAACATCCCTAGTATACATATTCCTGAAGGAGAAGAGGACGGTCCTAAAGGCATAAATTATCTGTTCTAAGACATTATGGTGGAGAACTTCCTAAGTATTGCAAGTGACACAGAATTTCAGAAAGTGGATAGTTTCAGAATCCCAGCACAACTCAATCCAAATAAAACATCTCCTAGACACATTGTAATTAATTTTGGTAATGTTAACATGAAGGAGAAAATTATGCAACCAGCTAGGCATAAGAAAAACATTACTTACCAAGAGAAAAGTATCAGGATGACTTCAGATCTTTCAAATGAAACTTTCCCAAATAGAAGAGTATGGTCATTGACCTTCAACCTTCTTAACAAAACAATTTCCGCTCAGGATCCTATATCCTGCTAAATTGAGTTTCATTTGTGATGGAGAAATCAAATACGTCAGTGACATCCACATGCTGATGAAATTTGTCAGGACTAGATCAGCTCTACAGGAAATACTCAGACCCATTCTTCATAATGATCAACAGAATAGTACACTACCAAAGTAAACCTACCCACAAATTTCAGATCAAAGACTAGCCTCTACAATGTTGAAAGGGATAAAAATAAGCTCTGGACCTCTGAAAAACAAAATGACCAAAACTCTGCTATATCTATCAATTCTCTCAATTAATGTAAATGGTTTGAATTCTCCTGTAAAGAGGCACAGGCTGGCTGACTGGATACAAAAACTTAAGCCAGATATCTATTTCCTACAAGAAACTCATCTACCTCAAAGGCTAAAACAAGATTCAGGGTGAAGGGATGAGCAATGGTATTTCAGGTAAATGGAAAGCAAACAAACAAACAAAAAAAAGCTGAGTTGCAATCTTGATGGCAGACACAATTGGATTCAAACTATCAAAAATAAGGAAAGACAAAGATGGATACTACGTATTTTTCAAGGGAAACACACAATATGAAGAGGTTTCAATAATTAACATCTATGTAACCTATCTGAATACTCCTGGATATATAAAAAAAACATAAATGATCTTAACAATATATCTTCCCATACTATTACAGTTGGAGATTTTAACACCCATTGGCAAGTACTGGACAGATCCAGCAACCAGAAAGTAAACAAAGAAATAATGTACTTAAATAAGACCCTAGAATAAATGGACTGAAAGACATTTATAGAACATTTTATCCAAAAAAAAAACTGAATAAACATTCTTTTCATCAGCTCACAGATTATCTTTCAAAATTGATCATGTCTTAGTACACAAGTTTCACATCAAAACATTCAAAAGAATAGAAATTGTCCCTGTATCTTAGACCAACATGGAATAAAAATTGAACTCGACAGCAACAGAAATCTTCATACTTGAATAAAGTAAATGAAACTAAGTAATATTACGCTGAATGATAGCTGGGTCTTAGATGAAATCAAGAAAGAGATCATTAGATTTTCTGGAATAAAATGATAATGAAGCTACAAACTATCAATACCTGTGGGATACTATGAGGCAGTTCTTAGAGGGAAATTTATAGTAGTAGATGCCTTCATCAAAAACTCAGAAAGAGAGCAAGTCAACAACCTAATGGGCCTTCTCAAGGAATTGGGACTTTACCGTGAAGTGAGAACAATAAGAAAAAAGACACTTAGTGATTTTTAGCCTCATTTTTCTTTCTTAGGTATAGTATCTTGATATTTTAGACTTGATATTCATCAGTCAACATCTACAGAATACTAGACTTCGAGACTTCTCTGTCCCTCAAATTCACTCCAGCCAAGCAATATCAATCAATTGATATTAATTGCATTACTGATCAATGATTACATGCTTACTATGAGACATGCATTTTACAAGCCTTCATTTGATTCTCCAAAATTCTGAAATGTTATAATAATATTATTTTGATATTATTTTTCTTGTTATCCAGATGAAGAAACTGAGGCTTAAAAATGTTATATAATTACTCTGAACTCGCATTGATAATAGAAAGTAGGTATTTGAAACCCAGTATCTCTTCAGTATAAAAGCATGATTCTCTCTGTCTTATAATCAGTCAACATTGTGGATAAAGTATACATTTATATTGAAGAAGAAATTCAGGTAAAATTCAGGTCAGGGTAAAAATTTATAGGTCTTTAGAAGAGAAAAAGACCAAATCTCTGAATTATCTCAAAATTATCATTGCTATTTAAGAAAAACGCCTCTGAGATAATAAAACAATCTGAATTGGAAAGTACAAATAATTCATGGAATTTATGGAGGAAATTAAAGAGCATGATCAAGAATTGCCCATTGGCTGATTGGTGTGCATGTAAACATACACATAAACACATAATAAGCACACACATATTTTGGCATATATTAAGCAATATGATATGTATGTATATGTACATATATGCATATATATGCACACTTTTAATGTAAGGCTTTGATATTGTCCCATTTGGCTACCATATCATTTGATGTAATTTAACTAGGAACATGGGACATAATGATTGAATTCATTGATGGCATACATTGCAATATACAGCATTCAGGCTAATCAGTTGAAATAAATAAGTAAATCAATTAATGGATTTCATATGGAATATGTAAGAAAGCCCTAGTTTCTATTCTTTTATTTTATCCAATAAAGCTTCCAAAGGTCATTAGAAGTACTGTCTAAAAAGGAACTATTTTGTTTTCAATTATTATATGTTGCTTTAAGGGAAAATAGATTTTTTACTAAAAATATGGTAATTGCTCTAAAAGCACAGAGAACAGTTCCATTAATTTTCTTATTGTTTATCTTGAGATACTAGTGCTGAACTGAAAAACAGTTGCCAATGTTTTTGAATAATCAATGATTACATCATTTTATTTTAATGGCATTATAGTTTTGTCTTTAATGTAATGGGACATTCATATGACAGTATGTATCATACTATAAAATATACATTTATGGGTGGCACCTGTGGCTCAAAGGAGTAGGGCACTGGCCCCATTTGCTGGAGGTGGTGGGTTCGAACCCAGCCCCGGCCAAAAACTGAAAAACAAACAAACAAAAAAACCATACATTTATGAGCTACATCTCATGTCTACTGAATACATTTGTAGTGAATAATTTTGAATTTATCACGTTTTACTACTCCCTCTGTAACTTATTATTTGAAAAGTTCCTTCGTTATGATTTATACACAACTGAATGGTTTCAAGATCTACTTGCTATACTAATCTTAAATTAAAACTATATTTTTAAAAAGAAAAAAAACAAATTTTAAGTAACAAAGCCTCTAAAACACTGTGTGTAGTAAATGTTAAGAGTTTTCAGTAAAAAAAAAGTGGAACACTTCATATATTTCAGTATATTTTGTTAGAAAACTATTCTTCGTAAAATAACACTCATTATTATTTTGAAATTTTAAAATATCATCCAGAAATTTTGATTTCACAACATATAAAAGTTTAGAAAAGAAAATCACTTGTGTCCTGGGCATTAAGTTCCTAAGACTAAATAACAAATGATTTTTTTTGTGATCTGATATGCTATATTGATTAATTATATATTATTATATAACAAATCACAGCACAAATAAAAATACTAATTTATTATCCTTCACACTGTTTGTGGTCAAAAATTCAAACAGGCAAGACAGAGATATTCTGAATTTGTGAAATATCAGGTGGAGGATTAAGAATTTGATTGCTAATGAGATCTGAAGGCTTATTCACCCACATGCCTGCTGTTGGCTCTAGGCTGGGATCCGTGTGGGTATTTGATCAGGAATAATTACACACAACTTTTCAATGGGCCTGAGCTTCTTTACAAATTATCGGCTAGGCTCCAAGGGTAAAGTCCGTAGTAAAAGAGAAAGACAGATAGAACCAATATTTCCTTTCTTTTTCTGTCCAAACTTTAGAATTCAAGAAGCATTGCTTCTGCCATATTGTTTCCCTTAGGTAGCTGTGCAGGTATGCTCAAGTTCAGCTGGAAGAAATAAAGACCCCTGCCTCTTGACAAAGACCTATCAACTCCACACTGTAAGATTATGTAGTGTGAGATATATTGTGCACTCATAGTTTGTTTCGGAGCTACCAAAATTCAAGTGATTTTAATTCATTACCTCCCACAAAATCTCAGTATTTCTTTCCAATGTGTTAAGAACTCATATGTAAATAAAGCTCAGATTCAGATGAATCTCCTTTGTTGTGGTTCCTGGAGAAAAGAGAGTCCAATGCAGCTGAATTCTGAACATCTGTGAAATTAATAGAAAAATGACTATGTCTTCCAATCTCAATATATAATCCTGCGCAGACATGGAATAATTTCCAAAGATACCACCATTTGATGAGGGAGAGAATTGAAGGAACATAGAAGTCTCTTGTCCATAGAATTATGAGATTCAACTGGATTGATGATGCCTGCTGATTACTTGAATAGGAATTATTTCCTGTGAATGAATTTTCACAGTTATCTGATACACACTCCGGTTTCTTGGAAAACTTCTGAACCATCACTCCATCTCTTTAAGAAGTGGCCAATGTTTGCCTCCTTAGTATTTTTCTCAGTTTCTGTTTGTTATTTGGACAGCAAAGGCCTCTTTGTATTTCCTATTAACTTTTAAATCATCTCTGTTTGTATTTTGTTTTTTCATAATTCACTTAAATACTTTGTGGATTTTCTATGGAACTTACAGGAATTTGTTCCTTTAAGAAACAGAAAGCCACATATACGAATTAGTGTAGAATATACCCTTCTCTACCATGGGCTTTATATGAACCCTTAAGATTCCTAGAGGAACTCATTGTTTGTGCGATGCACCAACTTAGAATTCTCTGAGATCTTAACAGAGGCTTTCATAGTTGCACCATAGGCTTGATCTTTAGATCATATTTGCCAACAATGCCTGTAGTGTAAGATTAGCTCAAAAGCTGTTTCATAATTTTTCATGATTTACCATCTGGAGAGGTTAAAAACAAAGAAAAAAATCATTTTCAGACATAGAAAGCAACTTACCTTCTTTATGTTTTTGCACTCATTCTTTATTATATCTCTCTGTTTTCAGATTTTACTAAATGTATATAGAAGAAGTTAATATCTTCAAAATTCAGTCTGGAAATAATTTTAACCATATTATCCATTTCCTTCTGCTCATATATTCCTTTTTAAATTTTTAACAACACAAGATTGTTTTATAAAGTCTTATAACACTTTATAATAATATTGAGAGCATCATCAAGGGTCATCTAACTATTTTTTTAATTTTTAATTGTTATAAATGTAGGGGGATATAAGGGCAGCTTTGCTGCATGGATATAATTAGCATGTACCAGAGAAGTCTGAGCTATTAGTGTAGCCAACACTAGAATTGTGCACATTGTACTAATTAAGTAATTTTTCATCCCACAACCCCCTCCTACACCCTATCCCCTCACTCATCCAAGTCTTTGATGTCTATAATTGCACTCTCTATGACCATGTGTACACATTATTTAGCTCGCACTTACAAGTCAGAATATGTAATACTTGATTTTTTTGTTTTTGAGCTATTTTACTTAAACTAATGACCTCTAATTCCATTCATGTTGCTGCAAAAGACATAATTATCATATCTTTCTTTTATACATCTGAGCAATATTCCATGGTGTATGTAGTGTGTGTGATATCCCATCTTCTTTATCTAATCATCCACTGATGGACACTTAAGTTGATTTTATATCTTTGCTATTGTGAACAGTGCTGCAATAAATATAAGTGCACATATCTTCTTGACATATTGATTTCTTTTCCACTTGGTAGATACCCAGTATTTAGTTTTCTGGATCAAATGGTAGTCCTATTTTTGGTTCTTTGAAAAATCTCCACATCATTTTTAAGTCCTATTTGTTCAGTTTTGGTTTTGTTGTACTTATTTTTGAGGGACTGGTCATGAAATTTTTGCTTAGGTCAACATATAGAAGGATTTTTCCTAGGATTTATTCTAGATTATCTGTAGTTTCAGTGCTTACATTAGAGTTTGCAATCCATCTTGAGTTAATCTTTGGGTATGTCAATAAATAGGGGTCTAATTTCAATCTTTTGCATATGGATATGGATATGGATCATGACACTTTTGCTATCATTTTCTTCAAGAAAAGATCATTTCCAATTCTATCATCCACTTGGGCTCAAAGTCACTGATTCATATCTTAGCATTTGTACATCTGTGTGTTAACTGTATAGCAATGAATAAAAATAGCAATAATTCAACATTGTCATGGACTAGGAATTCTGGCAGAACACAGTAAATACTGCTTTTTACTGCTACACAATTTCTAATAAAGTTATACCTTGTTTTATTGTGCTTTACTCTGCTATTGCACTTCATAGATATTTCATTCTTTTTTATAAATTGAAGGTTTGAGGCAACCTTGACTTGAAAAACTTCATCAGTGACATTTGTTCAACATCAGGTGTTCATTTTCTGTCTCTGTGTCACATTTAGGCAATTCTCAAGATATTTTAGGCTTTTATATGATTATTATATCTGCTACAGTGACCTGTGATTGATGATCTTTGATGTTACTATTGTAATTGTTTTGGGAAACCATTAACCATGACTATATAAAATGGTAAATGAAATTGATGTGTGCTCTGCCTGCTTCAACAACCAGCTACTTTTTGTTTCTCTTCCTCTCACCAAAATGTTGAAATTAGACAGATGAATAACCCTACAGTGGTCTGTATGTGTTAAAGTAAAAGAAAGAGTCACGCCTTTCTTACTTTAAATCAAAAGCTAGAAATAATTAATCTTAGTGATAAAATGATCCCCAAATCTGAGATAGGCCAATGGTAGGCTTATGGGTTAAACAGTTAACCAACTTGTGAAAGAAAAGAATAAGTTCTCGAAGAAAATTAGAAATGTTCTTGCATTGGACAAATAGATGATGAGAAAATGAACAGCCATTTTCCTGAGATGAAGAAACCTGTAGTAGTCTGGATAGATGATCAAACTACCACAACATTCCTTTTAAGCCAAAGCCTAATCCAGAATAAGACCCTAACTCCCCTCAATTCTGTGAATGCTGAGGAAAATGAATAAACAGAAGTAGAAAACTTTTAGTTAGCTGAAGTTGTTTTTTGAGTTTAAGGAAAGAAGACATATTTACACATAAAAATGCAAGATAAAGTAGCAAATGATGTTGATGTAGAAGCTGAATCAAGATATACAGAAGATTCTGTAAAATAATTCATAAAATTGGCCACGCTGAACAACTGATTTTCAAAACTGCCTCATATTGGAAAATAGTGTCGTGTAGGACTTTCATACTTAATGAGGAAATATCAGTACCTGGCTTCAAAAATTTGAAGGACAAGTTGACCCCCTTGTTAGGGACTAAAGGAGCTGGAGATTTTTAAATTAAAGTCAATGTGTTAAATCATTCTGCTTAGATGACAACTCATCTGTTTATGATATTGTTTACTGAATATTTTGAGCCCACCATAAAGACCTACTGATCTAGAAATCATATTCCTTTCAAAATCTTACTCCTCAGTGATAATGCACTGGGTCACGTAAAAGCTCAGTGGAGGTGTACAAGAAGTTTAATGTTGTTTCCAGGCTTGCTCACATAGCATTCATTCTACAATTACAAGAAGAAATTTTGACTTTCAAGCTTCATTGTGTAAGAAATAAATTTTATTAGGATATAGTTGCCATTGACAGTGTTTCCACTAATGGATCTGGGCAAAGTAAATTCAAAGCCTCTGGAAATGATTCTCCATTCTAGATGCTATTCATAATTCATTGAAGGAGGCCAAAGTATTCATATTAACAGGAGTTTAGAAGAAATGATTTCAAACAACAAGGATGATTTTGAGGGCTCAAACCTTCACTGGAGGAAGTGACTGGAGAATGGTGAAGATAACAAGAGAGCTAGAAGTAGAATCAGAGCCTAAAAATGTGACTAAATCATTGTAATCACAGGGTAAAACTTGAAAAATGAGAACTTGCTTCTTATTGTTGAGAATAAGAAAGTGGTTTCTTGAGATGGAATCTATTCCTGATGTCATCACTGTAACACTGTTGAAATGACAACCAAGTATTTAGGATAATCCATAAATTTAGTTAATAAAGCAGCATCATAGTTTGAGAGGATTGACTCCAAATTTGAAATAAGTTCTAGTATAAGAAAAATGCTAAACATTGCAAACAATACTGAAGTTATGGACAAATATTTCTTGAGAGGTGGAGTCAATAGATGTGGACAACTTCATCATTGTCTTATTTTAAAGAACTTACACAGTTACGTCAAACTTCAGCTACCATTACTGTGTTAGTCGGCAGCCGTCAACATTAACCTTCCACCAGCAAAAAGATTACAACTCTCTGAAGGCTGAGATGAATAGTATCACTCTTTAGAAATAAAATAGCTTTAATTAAGGCATGTGCTTTTTATAGGCATAATGCTATTGCATACTTAAAAGGGTACAATATAGTACAAATGCTTTTATATAGACTTGGAAACCAAAAATTCATGTGAATCATTTTACTACGATATTCACCCCATTGAAATGGGATCTGACCTTCAATATTTCCAACACGTGCTTCTACTTCACTTGGGAGACCTGAAGTTTCATCACCAGAATTTGTCTTAAAACTTGTTCACTTAGAAAATTGGGTGGCTGATGGCAGGCACTGGTTGAGATATAAAAGTGGTTAGCTGAAGTATACAAATCCCTCTCCACGTGCCTTGTGATTTTTGTAGCATGTTATCTACGTCCATGGCAAGAAACCAGAGGGAGGTTTATTCTTGCAACCTTTATTGCCTGTTAGCTTTATAAGCCATGCCAAATCACTTCTGCCACCTTCTACTATGTGATGCAGTTACCATGTTCTGTTCGGTTTGTGTCAGCGTTATAATGTTGGAAGAACATGTGCAGCTGAATGTTTATCCAGGTGGTTGTCTTTGGAAAATACAAGCTTTAGCATCAAGTAACATGGATTGGTGAAAAAATTACCAAGTAGCCAAGGAATTCTACGACCACAAAGAAGACTTTTTATAGGAATGGCAAATTATTTAATAAACTTTCTTTCATCACAGCACCAGCATTTCATAACATACTGAATTATGGCTTAACTTTGTATAGCATATATGTTTTCTTTTTACTGTTAGAGATAAATGCATATGATAATATGTACATTCTTAAATGTATGACAATAAATTTGAGGTTACTAAGCAATTTCTGGCTTTTACATAAGAGTGGCAAATCAAATTCTTATATATTTCAAAGAAGGTAAATTTGCACAGGTATATGTAGATATTTTGTATGTTTAGTAGGAATTGACAACAAATTAGGTCTGAGCAGCAGTCAGTAATAAAAGTGTCAGAAAACATTTTAAATGGAATGGTTTGATTAAAATATCTTTTTATGTAAGATATCAATTTAAATGATCATATTTTACTTGATTTTCTGTCCATGAAAGTCTCAATTCTGCATAACAAGTGTCACAGTCTTTAATCGAAGGTTTGGCACAGTAAAGGTCAAGTGAGAATAAAAATAAAGCACACCTGAGGTTTAGAAGCATACAGGAACTTCATTCTTTATTCATTACTTTCCATAGTTCTCTGTATATTTCCTGGTGGTTAGAGAAAAGATCCTAAAATTATGATCAGAAGGAAGTTCCAGAAGACAGAAATGTAAGCCACTTGCCCCCAAATTTTGTGGTAAAAAGACCAAAAAATTTGGATGTTATAGGGTCTGAAATTTTATACTCTTATAGAAAATGTATTCTTCAGTATAATTTCCCAATAATTCTATATACTTGTATGCATACATGCCTAAATATAGATCCTAATACCCCCCCCAGGAAAACAACAGTAATAAGGAATAAAGCCAACAGATTTATACTCTAGGTCAGTGGTTCTCAACCTTCCTAATGCCGTGATGTATTTTCATTGTTAAAGAAGGGGTCCCAACCCATAGGTTGAGGACCACTGCTCTGGGTGAACTGAAGGTGAAAAGTGTTTTTCCAGGCTTAGCGCCCATAGCACAGTGGTGTCAGCGCCAGCTATATACACTGAGGCTGGCAGATTCGAACCCGGCCCAAGCCTGTTAAACAACAATGAACACTGCAACAAAATTAGCCAGGTGTTGTGGCGGGCACCTGTAGTCCCAGCTACTTGGAGGCTGAGGCAAAGATAATCACTTACGCCCAAGAATTTGAGGTTGTTGTGAGCTGTGATTCCACAGCACTCTACTGAGGGCAACATAATGAGACTCTGTCTCAAAAAAAAAATTTGGAAAGTGTTTTTCCTGTGAGAAGGCCTCCATTTTTCTTATAAGAAGCTTTAGCAATCCTTATCATTCATTGCAACCTTGGCACTTAAGATAGGTGACTGACCGGCACAACAAAAATCAAGTATCGATTATCATTTGCATTATTCTTACTCATCCACAGCATATCAGTGCTTTGTGCTTATGTTGAATGAAAAACAACTCCACGATTAGGTATGGATTGATGGATAATTTTAACAACCTTACCATTTTCATAGTAGATGACATCGTAGAAGAGATTAGAGCTCAGCATAGTCTCCGTCATTAGTGTAGTCAGTAGCATTCCATTATCTTTGCTACTTGTTTGTTAAGAATGGTCCAATAGAAAGATGAAAAACAAAAGTCTCATGTGCTTTGTCTCCCACAGGTGCTACATAAGCCATCTGTCACAGCATGAATGACAGAAGTAATGTCTGGTCTCAATAGCATTCAGTGTTCCTCCAGAAGGAAGAGCAGAACTCCACACAATTCCTGGGCTTATTGTTTTGCTAGGATATTTTGTGCAGTGGGATAGAAGTATTTTCATATTGCATGCCTACAAAAGTGTTGGTAAAGCTGGTGGTTTTCAAATATTTGTTTTCCTACCTGCTGACTTGCCAAAAGGCTCCTAATACATTTTTCTAATTTTCCAATGATACTTGTAGGAGTATAAACTGTGAGTTAGTGGAGTTTGCTGGAGACCTGCTGTGTACTGTGGTACCAGTGTTATTTCAAAGATCAGCATTAAATAAACATTCAACTCTATTTCCCATTAATGACAGCTCTTTAACCTTCACAATAGGCCTCAGGAATGAAAAAGAAAAATTCAGTGCTTCTGACTTTAAATTTGGACAGAACACATTAAAATTTGAAGCTAAACACTGTGTGGGCAAATTTATATCCAAGTGGCAGTAAAATAGCACTGTAAGGAAGATTTTCCTGCTGCTATTTTTTTCCCTTTGCTAATTATTATCCTCTCTACATTCCCACACATCCTAAAAGTACAATCTACATGCAGGTGTGGGTCACTTGAGATTAATCTCAGCAAAGAGACAAAAGCCTTTCCTTGTCCATTATCCTTATCCCACCCTTATAGAAAAGAAACATATTCAGGAGTCTTTCTCAGGAAATTATGAAACTGACTAGAAAACAATTAAGTTATAATTAACCTTCTATATTTTAAATTTTTTCCAAAATAAGTTAATTTCGTATCTTGATATAATAAGAGGAATATTTGTTATTAAATTATGTGGAAGACAACACTGATTAATGTTGCTGTGGTGTTCAACAGTAAGGCAGATCTTAGTAAGGCAAGATCTTACCCAGGCATAAAGAGGCAAAAGGATAAGAGACACTGATATTTGCCAAAGACTATATGGATAAGTCATCAGTTCAACTGAATCAATAATTTTGTCATATGTGTATGGAATACTGCCAAGCAAACCCAGTGTGAAATATTTAGCATCAAGTGAATGCAAATAAGAAGTCCCATGTAGCATTTATGTAATGTTCTGAATAAAAACTACACTGAAAAACTATTCTCTTCTAAAGTTGTATAAAGTAGAAAAGACCCCTATTAATTAAATAGTAAAGTCTAGCAATTTATTTATTTCTTTATTACTTTTTTTTTTTTTTTTTTTGTAGAAACAGTCTCACTCTATTGCCCTCAGTACAGTGCTCACAGCAACCTCCAACTCCTGGGCTTAGTCAGTTCTCTTGCCTCAGCCTCCGAGTAGCTAGCTGGGACTACAGGGGCCCACAACGCCTGGCTATTTGTTGTTGTTGTCTTTGCAGTTTGGCAGGGGCCAGATTTGAACCCACCACCCTTGGTGTATGGAGCCAGGCCCTACCCACTGAACCACAGGCATCACCCAAATCTACCAGTTTAAACAAATGAAGAGCACAGTTTTTTTAACAGTGGTATTACTTGTTTCTCTAAAATCTACTTGGCTCAAGTCTATCATGTGTACGTTTCTTCCCCAATCAGTGAGTGTGTTGGGTTTATTGTATAGCGTTTACAAAATGACAAGTAGTAGTTAGTGTAAACTAGCTCATTAATTGTAAATTAAAGGGTCTGATATAACATCTCCATTCAGTTTGAAGCAACCACCTATATGGGTCTTAAAGTCATGATGAGGGTAATCATTTCACCATATTATGCAAATAAACTTAGATGTTTCTCAAATTTATTTCTCACCACAGCATTTGGAAGCTGGATGGAATTCAGAGCTCCCTCAGAGGTCCTGCCAGGCATGCTGGGAATGGGCAGGGCCTTTCTCCCTTTCTTCCCAGTGGCCAGTTAAGGATCGCTCCAATTGCTGGTGACTGAACAAGTGATGTAACCCTTACTTCCTCTGATGCTATGGGGGCAGGGTAGGGTTCAATGCTCCTTCTCCTTTCCGATGCCTGGGGGTGGAAGAGCCCCTCCAGGCTGTCTGAACCAGGCTAGTACTCCCACTTGCCTGGCTGGGAAATAGGCACTGAATTTAAAATGTTGTTGGATATGTAATAGGAGAAAAGTGTGGCCTTCTGAAAGACGTCCACATGCTCATCTCCCAAACCTGTGAATCTGTTATTTTAGGTACCAAAAGAGATGTTGCAGATATGACAGTTAAGGATTTTGAGATAGGGAAATTATCGGTGAAGTCTGAAGGAATTTCGAAGGAAAAGTGAGAGTGGGAGCAGAGGTCACAGAGCTGAGACTGTGAACCAAGGACACAGCACCTGGAAAAAGCGACTCTGCTGGCACTGTGATTCCAGCTCCGTGAAACGCAGGCTTCTCACCTCCAGAATTATAAATACATAAATCAGCAGAGTTCTACGCCATGATATGTATGATAGCTGATAGCTTGTTACAGCGGCAACAGGAAACACAAGACATGAAAAAAAATCAATGATCATTTAATTTTTGATCTGCATTGTCTTCTCTCTTCTTTCCTTGCAAAACTTTTAAAAATCAAGTCTTTTATGAGTAAGGTGATAGGAAATGAATAAAGTCCTTCCTAAAACCTTTCCTTACTGTTAAACATAGTATTTGTTGTTTCTTTCGCCATCAACCTATTTCAAAATGATATTGAGAATGGTAGTACGGACTCTTTCAGTTCAGTCCACAGAACTCGCCTGAAACCTCTCGCAGTCCCAAAATCCAGTATGTTCTTCACATATATACAGTGTATGGATTCATCTCTCACTGAGCTCTGAATTAAAGTGTTCTTTCTCTCCTTTAAATTCTTTTCTAACTTGGATTCTATGACTCTGAAGGTTCCTGAACTTGCAATGATTTATCTGGCACCAGGGCTTGTCCACTTCCATGTCTGATGTAACTTCCTTCAGTCAAATTTTAAGATTGAGCATTTTAACACTTCTGATCGCAAATATACTTTCTTCTTGTTCTACACCAGGGGTCTCCAAATTTTTTTTAAATCAGGTTGAGCTTTTTCTGTGTGTCTATGTGTGTGTGTATGAATAAAGTATAATGTAGAACATCGATATGTAAAATATATAATTATTTAATTTATGCCTGTTTTGAAACTGTAACAGTTAGCACAGATTGAAATTGACCCTCTCCTTGAATTGCCTTTAACTTCTCCATCACCCACTTGCTTCTCAGAAACCACAAGACCATTTTTTTATCCATTCATGTACATATTTTTCCTGTTTCTGTTTCTATTAGGTCTTGTTTTTTATATAAACAAACTCATAAAAACAGTTTTGCCATCTGATTGGGTGTCCAATGAAAAGCTCAAGTTCAAAACACCAACAATTGAATCAATTATTTTTTCCACTTATTAGTCACCGTGTATGCCAATTTATCAGATTTGAAATCTCAGAATTCTCTTCATTTTTTTTTACACATATTCACATTCAAAAGGTTATTGTTCAAATGACTGCTTGTTCAAATGACTCACTTTTTATTCCTGTTATTTGATTTTCTTAAATTTGAGGTCTTTATTAACTCTTGCTTAATTTATATCGATACTTTCCTTTTATCTGTAATTTCTGTACCTCTTTCCAATTTATCAGTGTCTAAAGGCCAAATTTCTTAAGACATAGCTTTGAACATTTTTATCTCCTATGCAGAAACTCTTACTTGTGTACCTAATAGATGCTAAGTTCTTCGTTCAAAGCCTTCCATAGTATTACCCTAACATAAGTTTCTAAGGCCTGCAATAATCGTCTTTATTAGAAAGTTTGCAGTGACAACTTAGTATTCTTCATCTAAGCATTGTTCATTCTATACCCTTTGTGGACTTCAAACTACAGTATTAGACAATAGCATTACAGAGACAGCTAACCAGAGCACACACTTGTGTAAGAAATTCTTGGTAACAAACTTGCTCTCTCTCTCTCACAAACACACACACACAAACACACACTCATATTCTACAGGTTCTGCTTCAATTGTTAACCCAGGTCCTGCTTCAATTGTTGACCATTGACTGATACACTTTGAAAGCAGTTTTCTTCCTCAAAGTGGAGAATAATTCAACATTTTCTAATGATTTTGAATAAAAGGTAATGAAACTTAAGGGTAATTTTTATAAAAAGTTCAGATCATCACAACAAATATAGGTTTAATTGCAAAATAATTTTAGAGGCAAAATTCTCTAAAATCTACTTGATAACATTCAAAATAATTTTGAAAGATATGAATACTGCAATGCTGAAGTATTTGTTATTACACTTTTGTAGTTCAATTTCTCTAAGTAAATGTACAAATATTCTTATAAACACAGACATACAAAAGTAGTAGCAGTAACTTGTTATAATGTATTTGTATGTTTGTACGTTCAGTTTCTCATTTAATTTTTAAAATATTTTATCTTGTTTGGATATAATTATGAATTTGGTATATATAATGGTTATGTGACAAAAGTTCATTTATTCAATAAAAACTTTTTTTACAAAGCATGGTGTGTTCAATAATAATTCTTTATTAGCCTGACAATAGTAATTTTATTTTCAACATTGAATTATTAGCTGAATTTAAAATAGTATTTTTGAATAACACAAGAAGTTCAGTACGTCACAAAGTGAATTCTCAAATTTTACTTTGATTCTATTTATTGAATAAAAAGTTGATCAAGTGTTGGAACTAATTTATTCTATAGTTGTACCTATTGATTTCATTTTTTTTAAACTTGGTGCATTTAAATATTTGCTTAGTTCTTACTCTATTTTTGAAAAAATTATCCCTTTAATAGCTATTCTTTCTCTTTCCCTACTTGCACATGAAAACTTGGAAATCTATAAGGAGTAAAATAAATTTAGAACAAGTCATTTGATTAGGAGAAAAGTTGTACATTAAATTACGACATATTGAAGTCTCTTATTCTACTTCCTAATTTATCTTCATTGGGCATGATGAAATGCTAAACCTTCAGTGAGTTTGTGTTTTCTAGGTATCATATGATCAGTGGTGATGCTGTAAACTTGAATAAAAGGTGACACATTTTGTGTAAGTTACAAATGTTCATAATTTCTTGAAAAATGGAAATTTGGAGGGAGGGACAAGATGGCTGACTGGAAGCAGCTTTCGACAGAGGCTCCTGTCCAAAAGGAAAGATAACCTTCAGAAACTGCCCAATTGAGCTGAAGACTGAGAGCCCAGCTGACAGAGAGAGAAGTGATAGCCACAGGTCACCTCTGAGGCAAGCTGCGACATCCAGAAACCAAACTTCAGGCGGAAAAACTGAACTAAAGTTTTCCGCCATTCTGAACTTCCAGGACACACTTACCCCCTTACCTAACGCATCAGAAGCCTTATCTCTGCTGAAACTGAGGGAGGAGGACTTGAGCAGCACCCACTCTCCCTGTCTACCAGATCAGGCGGCCCGCCAGTTAAGAGATGTGGACCCACCCAGCCCCAGCCAGCCCCCAGGCCAGGGACGCTGCCGGGACCCACACGAGGCTCCAATCTGTGCCCCACTGGGCCTCAGCCTGCTGCCTGCAGTGGCCAGGAACTCCGCTAGGACTTCCGCGTCCTTGATTTGCACCCCCAGTCCTTAGCCCTCTGCCAGCAGCAGCCAGGAATTCTGCAGGGACTCTCCTATGGTGCAGATCTGTGCCCTGCCAGGCCTCAGCCCACCACCCACTGAGACCCCCGCCCCAGGCCTGCCACCCACAGCAACCAGGAACCCCACTCCGCCAGGACCCCCGCATAGCCCCTATTGGAACCCCACTGGGCCTTGACCCGCTGACAGCAGCAGCCAGGAAGTCCACTGGGACTCCCT
>CAUYRH010058449.1:0-16305 GCA_963574655.1 Perodicticus potto
GGATCACGTGTGGATCCTGTAACTGCCACCAGAGTCAAGGACAACTGTTTCATCTCCACAAAGATCTACGGAGTGAAGTGTAGAAACTTTATCCCTGGCTTTAAATCCCATTGTCTTCCCTGACTGTAATTGTTTTAAGCACACCTTCTGTGCACATTGAGATTTTCATTAGAAGTGTTCCAGCTTTTGCTTCGAACATAATTTCAGAAACTAAAGAGAAATGAAGCATATTGGATGTTTTAAACATAAATTTATGTACATTTAAGGTCTATAAGATGGAATTATAGGCTTGGCACCTGTGGCTGTAGCTGCTAAGGCACCAGCCACGTACACCTGAGTTGGTGGGTTCGAATCCAGCCTAGGCCTGCCAAACAACAATGACCGCTGCAACCAAAAAATGGCCGGGGGTTGTGGCAGGTGCCTGTTGTCCCAGCTACTTGGAGGCAGGAGACTCGCTTGAGTCCAAGAATTGGAGGTTGCTGTGAGCTGTGATGCCACAGCACTCTATCCAGGGTTACAGCTTGAGGCTCTGTCTCAAAAAAAAAAAAAAAAAAGCAAAAAGATGGAATTATAAACTGCACATAAATAATGGTCACTATCATGGAACAAGTTAACATACTCATTATCTCATATAATAGTAGAAAATATGTCAGATGAACAACTCAAAAAGTCTAATATACAAATGAGGAGCATTGTTGTTGACCGCATATTTTTACTCTGTGTTTGCTCTTTCTACTGTACTGTTTTTCTTCTTGAGGTTCCAATATTCTATCTTTTGTCATTTCCCTTCTGTTTTAAGAAATTCCTTAAGAATTTCCTTTAAAGCAGATTTGCTGATTACAACTTCTCTTAGTTTTTCTTTATAAGAAAATGTTTTCATTTTCTCTTTATTCCTTAAACAGAGGAATACTGATACAGGATTTGAGATTAACAGCTTCTTTTTGTTCAGCACTTGAAAATATCGTGCTACTTCATTCTGATCTCCAGAACTACTGATGAGAAATCTGCTTTCAATTAAATTGTTTCACCCATATGGGTAAAGTGTGTTTTTACGCATTGCTTTTCAAGATGTTTTCTTTGTATTTAGTTTTCTGAAGTTTGCAATGTATCTTGCATGAATTTATTTGGAATTATTCAATTAGGGTACAGGTAGGTTCATGAATGTATGGGTTTATATCTTTTGCCAAATTATAGAATTTTTCTGTTATTTTTTTCTTCAAATATTATTCTAATCCTACTCTGAGTTTCTCTTTTCCTCTAGGACACTGATGACGCACCAATCTTGTCTTCTAACCCGTGGTCATAGACCATATCCTCACAGGTGTGAGGTTCAGTGAATGATTTTTTTTTCATTCTTTATTCTCTCTGTTATTCAATTGGCAATTCTGTTTTTCTACTTTTAAGTTTATTAATTCTTTCCTGTACTTTCCATCTTCCTGTTGAATCTGTTGAGTTTATAAAATTTTATTTATTATATATCCTCTAAAATTTCATTTTTCAATATATTCTATTCCTTTCTTGAAACTTTCTATTTTTTCATTTGTTTCCAGCATGTTTGTAACTGCTCACTAATGCATTTTTATGATGATAGCTTTAAAATTCTTTTAATATCCTTTCAACATCTGTGACATCATGGTATTGGCAACTATTAGTTGCCTTTTCTGTGATTCTCGATTGTGTCCTAGTTAGTTGGGGTTTATTATTATGAGACTCTTGGTATTTTTAAAATTAGCCGGTATCCTCTGTCACTGTGCTGGAAAGGGAGAGTGGGTCCTGTTGCAGGGTCTCTGGCTAGGGGTGAAGGTCCAGGTTCCCACACAGAATCCTTTGAGACTCCTTGTCACTGCTGTGTTTAAGGGGGATGTCAGGATTTCCACGAGGCCTCTGGAGACAGGTCTCTGGTTAGGAGTGGAAGGGGTGCTTCATTTCTATCAGGTATGGGCGGAAATCAAGCTTCCCACTCAACCTTTGGTAATTAGGGTGGAGGTGGATATTTTTTCATGATTTTGGCTAGAGTAGGTCAATAGTTTTGTTTTTTTTGTTTTTTTTGTTTTTTGCAGTTTTTGGCCGGGGCTGGGTTTGAACTCACCCCCTCTGTCATATGGGGCCGGCGCCCTACTCCTTTGAGCCACAGGCGCTGCCCCAGTAGTCGATAGTTATCTGTCTCTCTAGGTTACCATTTTGTTGTTCTTTGGTCAGAGAGTCCAGAATTGGTTTGGGCCTATTTTGTTCTGCTTCCGTTGGATTGCTTTTCTAAGCACCTGGGATCTGGAGTATAAAAGACAGAAGGGATCGCTTCTCGGCCTTTTGGCTAAGATCAAGTGTAAAAGACAGAAGGAAACCCCAGGAAACTCACCAAGAAGTTATTTCTCACATTCTAAGCTTACTAATTGGTCTGCTGCTTCTTTCATCTGTCGATTTTCTTACGATAAATTTACAAATAATGTCCAGGATTTTTAGTTTTATTTAACAGGAGTATTAGGGAGAAATGCATCTATTAGACGCCAGCCCACAACCAAATATACCCTGTTAATGTATTTTAATAATTCTTTTTTATAACTGCTATGTGCTAAATATCTTTGATTGTAGCTTATTTATGCGCATCATTGTATCTTCAGGATTATAATGTTACAGAATATTTGGCCTCTAAAAAAGTAAGAAGCAGATGTGAAAGAATTGTGGTAATCATTTTATGTTTACATTCCACATCTCATTAAACTGTTGCTAATTTGAAGTTCTCTATTAATAGTTCTATTTTCATTTCTGTAGTTATGAGTGAGTTTAGATATGTTTCCTAATTTAAGGAATTACTTTTTTTCTCTCAGCAGCACTCAAACCCTCCCTCTCATTGGAAAGTCTTTCATAGAACTCTTTCATTGATATCAGCACTCTCCAGACTTCATCTGACATGTAAGATCACTCTTGACTTAGTATCAAATGGTCAGTGTTTAACATGACCCCGAGTCCGGGCAGAGTCTGACCTCCACCTTCCTCAGGTGAGCTCCACATCACTTCGTCATATTCCAGGGACCTTGGAACACTCTGTCCTTCCAATGTAATGGATGGTTTCCCAACCTATCTATTCTCTGACTCTGTCCCTAATTGAGTTATTATGATGCTTCATAACAGAATCTTAAAACTAATTAGAATAAATTCCTCTATGATGAGGGCTCATGAAACCATATATCAGTTCTTCTTTGCTGCTATGCTTGCTTATTTATTTATTTATTTATTTATTTATTTATTTATTTGCTTGATGTTTTTCTTCTTACTTGCACCCTTAATTCTATAAAGCCAGAGGTCGGAAGAGTTCTTTGACATTGTGTGCCTATGTGAACTTTGTACGTGTGCCATGTATTTGGTACTTAGTCAATGAAGAAATAAATTAGAATTGTGTAATTTGGGGAGGTAACACACTGTTAGCATAATATATGTGTGCTCGCCTTGACTGTTTAAATTTCATCACTTACATTAGAAATTTATTTTGCCCTTCGCCTTTAATTCTGTTTGCCACATTCTCTCTATGTTAATAAAGTAGGTAGTTCATGTCCTGAGATCTCCCTTATGTATTATAAACATTGTTACATGTTAAAATGTTACATCACTGAAGTGATCTTAGGGTAGACCTTGCTGGTTTTCTTAAATGGTTCAAATATTTCTTTTAGAAATAATTAGGAATAATTCTAATTATAAAAAAGTGGTTATAATATAGTTTGTATCATAGTAATGATCTGTTTCATTTGTAAAAGATAACTACAACTATTGATTCTTGCTTGAAAATGTGTAATTTTCAAGAAAGGTTATTCTAATTTATTCATATTTGTTATAAATGCATATAGCCTGAATATACTTTCATAGGTATCTAATTTATACCTATGCCCATATGGCTTAATTATTTTATTCATAAGGAATACATTATGGTAAAATTTTTCTAGCAAAAATAGGTACAAAATCTTCAATGTTCTATATAGCAGACATTTAATCGATGATTCAGAGAGAAGGCCATATTGATAGGAAATGTTGATCCGTCCTTATTTCCTAATTCTGACATTAATGAATGAATCATTTTGAATAAATATATGCACAGAAAGTTAATGTTTCCATTAAATTTACATGTAAAAAATTCAAAATATGTTTGCCGTAGAACAATGTAATGGAATTTTTAAAACAAGTTTGAAGCTCATGTTACTGGTTCCATAATTTGAACTAATTAAAGCCAATTTTAGAGTAACTGAGATATATAGGACAATTTGCATTTCCAGAGTTTGTTCCAGTAAGCATCCCAAGGGACTAGGTATAATCAAATAAAAGCACAATGAATGACTGATACTAAAATTTCAGATCAAACATGTCAAACAAAATCACAAATAATTATGCCAAAGGCCAAATGAAACAGATGGACTCTGATTCTAGATTTTTTTTTAATGAATGGCATCTGCCATTTTACTACTTAAATGCTATTTAACTGTATTAAACTGTTTTGCCAAAGCTTTATTCTAAGCCATCTACAAGTAAATTTTTTAAAAATGTATGTGCACAAATATGTCCAATCCACTATAACAGGCTTCTGTCATAATCTGTCTCTGAAATGCTGCGACATCAAAATCATAGGTCTTCTATTTTAATTACAAGCAAATTTTACATAAATAATACCAAATAAGAGGGAAGTGGAAAAACAATCAGTGGCATTCATACTAACAAAAGTGGAATTTCATAAAATACATTTGCCTTCTGAAAAGCTCATTTTTTAGTTTAGGATAACTTAGGGAAATACATCTCACTAAATAGTCCAAGGTTACATGATGTATTTTACACTTCTAATCATCGAAAATAAAACAACCTAAAGCATTTCACCTACAGATGAGATACCATATTTCTTGATCATTTTTCTAGGAAGTCAAACTGTTGTTCAAAATAAGAGATAAGTAGTCATCACGAGTCTAAACTCGCGAAGGGTGACGGCCCTCACCATTCTGCTTCTGTAGCCACTGCAGTGTTCCCATCCAGATCATTTTCAGTTTCCAGACTTACATATTTATCACCCCTGTGATCACAGACTTTTTCAAAACTTCTCATTTTTCCTGACTCTGCAAAACTCTCAGTGTCCCAAGACCTTGTCCATTATTTTTTTCACCTTGTGCCTTTAAATATTCTGCAATGTAAGGGGTACCCAAGCCCCACAGTATAATTTACTATTCCTAAAACGTATCTCTGTCTTAATGTTAAATTGATCTTCTTCCTCCTCTCTAGTTTGGATTTAATTTACCTCGTGCACTTTATTCTTTTTCAAACAGTCAGCTACCTGCAGTCTAAACTTCTAATAAACAATTTTGAGAGCACATTTTAAAACATGTAGTTATTTTTAAACATCTTTAACTTTTAATTTGCCTTCAGTTGCTTTCCAACTTCAAAAAAGTTGCTTGCCCATTGTTTCAAAATAATTTTAAAACATAAGAAAAGGGCAGTATAATATTCATTTCCAGTGTTACCTCCCAAATGGAACTTTTTTCTCAATTTGTTGCTTCTCCTTCCCTGTTTATGTTTATTTTTGATTATTGTAGGAAGATAACTTTGAATATTTCACTCCCCTACCTTAATTAGAGAGAGTAAGAGGTTAAGCTGCTGTAGAAATTAGGTCCCAAAATAAAATAATTTCAGTTAGATAAAAATGTATTTATCTCTGAATAGTTCGAGCGTAGAGAGTTCTACCTGGTAGGCTGGTAGGCCGGATGCACTCACCAAAAGTCATTCAGAAGAACAGTCACTTCCATTTTGAAATCTGACATCAATTAAATTACTGGTATGGTTCGTATGTTAAAACTGAGTATTTGTTATGTCTATCCTTTTGCTCATGGGAAGAAGAAATAGAGGAAGTACAGAGTAAGCAATTTATTTTGAATGAGTGAAAGAAAAATTTCACACATATTTCTTCTATGCACGTTTAACCTATGAGATCTTAGCTTATAGATTCCTCTGACTGGGAAATGTCAACCTCACTTGGAAGACCATATCCCTGGGGGAAGGGAAGTGGATATTGAGGTGACAACTGTCATTCCATTACACACCTTGTTAAAAGTCTGAATAAATATGTGTTCAATGCCCGCCTGAGTCATGTTTCACTTTATATATTTACACGTGGTATAGTTGAACCTTATTGTTAGAGATATATACTTTCTGTTGCAGGCTGAAAAATACAGCTGCAAAAAGTTATATTGCCATTTGCAGCTTTCTGTAGCCTTTATTAATTCTTCAGCCTAATTTTCCTCAAGGTGAAATTATCATATTAAAGTATTCAAACACTATTGGGTTCTCCATGCATATTGTCTCTTTATTATCTAAGAAAGTTATGTTGGTTTATAGCTGTCCGTATTAGCAGTTCTACAGAAATTTCATAGGGTTAACACTATACTTATCACTTACAATGCCATACTTACATTATTAGTTAAATCATAGCTTTTCTCAGTGGTTTTTGGAGAGATAATATTCTAAAATTCTCTTGGGTTTCTGAATGTCTTATGAGTAAAAACACTGACTTCTTTTCCAGGCTACATTTTCAAGGATATTTGTAGAGTAAAAAATCATGGAAAATAGAAATACTGTACCTCAAGGGCAAAGGATAGCTGTGCCTACAGCCTTGAAATGCAGGAATACTGTATTCATTCAAACAAGGGAGGAATGGCCAGATGTATCCTGCCCAGTATTGTAAAGGGAAAGTGTCTTTCAACCCCAGAGGGACCCATCCTACTGCTCTCTGTAACAGAATCAATTTCTCTGTGCTCAGAATTCTTCTGTTAGAAAGCAGTTACTAATTGTTCTGATTTTATAAGGGATGCATATAATTTTATTTTTAAGTTTTGCTTAATATTTAATTGTCTCTAATTAGCTGCTTCTTACCCTTTTCATAGGATGTTTGAAAACATATAAAATGCATTATTTCATTATGTAATAGCCATAATATAATTAAATATAAATATATGCATGTTCATATGCAGAATATCCACATATTTGATAGATTGGATTTCTGAGAATATAGTCTCATTGTTTTTCAAAGGTCATGTCCTTCAACTAGACAACCTATTTATTTAAGTCTGACTCCAGGGCCTCAGTGAGTCAAAGTCAAGTTTAGGTGTTGATAAGAGTTTTACTTCATTCATTATAAATAACACTATAAGACATGCCATTAATCATGCTGTTATTTAATTAGCACCAAGAGTGCATATTTTCAGATGGGAAATGTTAAAATCACTTAGTGTTCTTCAATTTATAATTGTAAGTAGATTAAAACCATTGCAAATGTTTACAATATTGATCGTCCGTTCGCTTCTGTAGTTTGCATATTGCACTTTTGTGGGCTACATTGAAAACTTAACAGTTGCTTTAGAGATTAGTTTTCTTGGTCTGCGGACCAAGCCCGCTCCTCCGGGCTGGAGGGGCGGCGGGCTGAGGCAGCGATTCCTCCACAAAGTCAGCGCTGGGGCTGGCCCTGCACGCGGAAGGAGACCTGTCCACTGAGGAGGAGCGGGGCTTTTCACCGCCGCCCTCGGAGCTTTCTCGAGATACCTCAGCTTTGCCTAGTGGAGGGGGCCCGAGGAGCCCGCTGGGCCCTTAGGGGCTTGCTCGGCGAGCGGCCGCCCGGAGCTCCCAGGCTTGGCGGGCTGGGCAGACCCCCCACTGCAGGACTCTCACCCTCAGCCCCGATGCCTCCGCGAGCCAAGCTGAGTGCATGCCGATGGTTGGAGCTGTGGCTGTGTCCCTCGGTGGCGAGTGCGGCCACAACTCCAGTCACTTTAGTCGTATGTGTGCAAGTTGCAAGGACTGTGTGTTAGTCTGGTATAGTTTGGCCTTCTGAGGTTCTGCTTAAACAAGAAAGAAGTGGGAAATACTCTTGGGGAAAAAGCTAGAGCAATAAAAAAAAGCCAGAACTTATTTTTACATGGTTGTCAACTCAATTACCAGTATGGATTTTTTTCCTCCTGGTGGAGACAATGGACTGACAAATTCTCAATCTGTGTTCCAAAAAATGGTAATTGATGAGAGGTTACGATGCGAGCATCATAAAACTAATTATCAGACTCTGAAAGCTGAACACTCAAGGTAAATTACTTAAACTTAGAAGTGGGCTCAGTGCCCATAGTACAGTGGTTATGGTGCCAGACACATACACTGAAGCTGGCGGGTTCAAATCTAGCCTGGACCAGCTAAACAATGACAAGTGCAACAAAAAATAGCTGGGCATTGAGCTGGGTGCCTGTAGTCCCAGCTACTTGGGAGTTTGAGGCAAGAGAATTGCTTAAGCCCAAGAGTTTGAGGTTGCTATGAGCAGTGATGCCATGGCACTCTACTGAGGGCGACATAGTGAGACTGTCTCAAAAAATAAAATAAAAATAAAAAAATAAACTTAGAAGTGGGGGGCTTGGTTAAAAAAGTTATTGAACTGTCGTGGTTGAGTATTTGCTCTGAAGCATACAGTATAATTTTGTTATTTTCTAGTGTATACATTAAAAAATTTTTTAATGCAGTAAAATTGTTTTTATTTCAAATTAATATGAGGGTACAGATTTTTAAAATGCAGTAAAAGTTTTAAGATTATTTTTCTTTATAAAACTATACATAATATCAAGTAGGTTGTGACTTTATAAAAGTCTTATTTTAAAAGTAGCAAAACATAAAAGATTAAATGTATCCAGGGGGCTAAATGTGTTTTTCTCCTCAAAGTAAAATTGCATTCAGATACTACTATGTTAAAAATTAAATGAAAACTCTCTAAAGAAAAGACATTTGTGTGTTTAAGAAATATATGATATTGATCTTATTTTTTTGCAGGGTTGGTTGTCTTTACATAAAGTCATTCAATTAGAAACCAAAGCAAACATTTAAATTTGAATTCTTTTTAAAAAAATCAGGTTGCAAGATGAGTACATAAAGTCACAAAATGAACTTAAACGCCTGTTAAATGAAAAGCAAACTCAGCAGGAAAAATTTCAGCTGCTGTTTGAAGAGCTGAAAGAAGAATTATTACAGAAAACTAAAGACTTAGAAGAAATAAAGGCACAGGTAAGAAAATATGTTTGAGTTAGTATAAAAGTAGTCAGATGCTTAGAGGAAGTAAGTAGTTTTGATAAATTTGGTAAGTTCTTTCTATATCCTTAATGATTATTTTGTTATATCTCTAGGTGGTATAATTTAATCTTTCATATATTTTAGAATGTTAGCTACCGTGTAGGGTAACTATGAAACTGTTATTTTATGTAAATTGTAATTATATTAACTATTCTGATTTAAACACTATTTTACTATTTGGAATAATTAAATAAAAGGTGACTTTGAATTAATTAAAAGTTCAGAATTGGACAGCGCTTGTGGCCCAGTAGGTAGGACGCTGGCCCCATATACTGAGGGTGGCGGATTCAAACCCAGCTCTGGACTGCAACAAAAAAATAGCCGGCATTGTGGAGGGCGCCTATAGTCCCAGCTACTTGGGAGGTTGAGGCAAGAGAATCGCCTAAGCCCAGGAGTTAGAGGTTGCTGTGAGCAACCTGTCGTGGTGCCACGACACTCTACCGAGGGTGATAAAATGAGACTCTGTCTGAAAAAACAAGAAAAGTTCAGAATTAAGGAATATTTTTTAAAAGAAAGATGTAGCGGAGCTGCGGATATGGCTCCTCTGCAGGAAGCAGCACAGGCCCAACTGTTGGCTGCACTCTAATCTGACCCATCACATCTGGCCTGCCTGGAGTCAGCCATGGTTCCCTGTGCAAATCATGACAGAATATTTGGATGATATCTGCCTAAAAATCTTTAAGAATTATAGAAGGCATTTGAGAAAATTTGGGAGAGGAGGGGAAAAGCAATTGATTTCCTGATCTGTAAGTTAGCTGGATACTAAGGTGTCTGTGTACATGATTAGCCAGGAGTCTGAGAGCGATGAAGAAGAAGAACTGTGACCCAAATTGTAAGGAAGAGGAGGAGGAGGAGGAGGACAAGGACCCGGGGACATAGAGGACTATCATGTGGAAGTAGCCAGTAATGTGGAGTAACAGGAGGCCAAAGCCTTTGATTCCAATGAGTACCAGTTCACCTACTTGATCTGAAAGAGCGCATGACCAGCTTACCTCCTGTCATAAAGGTGTTTCATTCAGTCGCTAAACTTATTAGTTTTTACTGGGGAGTCTCAGAGTCAGGTACAAGTTCAATTCCTCTCAACTGCATTAGAAATTTGAGGTCAGCCTACTTGATCAAAATATGTCCCCAAAGCCTAGCCTTGTCACCACTGTGCAGTGTGTATGGAGTTAGTGTGGAAGGAAACCTACTTCGTTTGGTCTGTCCCTACCAGTTTTGTTGTTAACTATAGGAGGAGTGCTGCACAGTACTTGTCAAGAACTGCATACGAATCTCTTTTGTGACTGAGGACTGTGTACTCTCTGCACACCAGAAGATGTTGTGTTTCCATTGCTTCTTGGTGAAGAATTGAAAGACAAGCACAGAAAATACCTCTTCAGGGACTATGTGGAGAGTCGTTATCACCTCTAGCTGTACCCTGGTACAAGCTTGTCCTATGGTTATTCGGATACAGGAATCTAGAGGTTGCCAGAATGCAGTGTAATCAGTGCAGTGAGGTCCTCTGGCTCAGGTGTCATCAGATGTACATGTATAACATCCCCACTGACTCTGCTATAATCTGGAAATGGTTCATGAAGTGTGCAGACGACTCTCGAATAGCCAGTTGCATTGGTGATTACACTAAAGCCTGTAGTCTCCATTCTTCTCAATATCTACAGGTAGATATTGAGAAGAATGGAGACTACAATTACATACTGTGTTTCACATGTAAGCCCCACTTTGGCAAGATGTGTGTAGGAAATAGGAAGACTCAGGGCAGCTAGTACTATTATGAGCATAGTCATTAAGGGAGAATCCTGACACTGTCCACCAGAGCTAGCAAGCTCAGGGTAGGGAAGTTTTAAGAAGTTCTTACTTACTTTCACAAGTAGGAAAAACACAGCCAAAAAAGCTTGCAGCTAGAGGCACAGATATACAAGCATATTGATGAGAAGATTCAGAAGAGGGTCATGAACAATCTGGGGGCCTTGATTGACTGGCAGTACCTACAGAGCTCTTGGCTAAGTATTAGTATACTCTGCAATATACTTACTCATATGCATACTGCATGGAGTCTGGACCCAGGAAGGAATTGTTTGAACACTAGCAGGCTCATCTGGCAGCTGAGATTGAAAACCTTTCACTGAAAGTGGAGCATGCAGATAGCTATGACAGAGGAGACTTGCAGAACCAGATGCATAGTGGACCAATGGAGGAGAACCCTGCTGAAAGATTTCCATTACACCTAAGGTGGAGACATGGAAGCTCTCGGGTGGGAAAGATGTGGTTGTTGGGTCTCCCAGTTGCCTTTCTCTGCCCCAGGCCACAGATAGCCAGGGCCCCTGTCCAGGAGAGCAGACTAAATTGGCTTCTTAGTCAATTTCTGTTTTCTACTCATATTTTCACTTTTTGTTTCTACTAGGGTAGAGGTTGTGTTGAATTTACCTTTTTAAATCCCCCCTGGATGGTTGTTGGGAGGGAGGGAAAAATTTTTTGAATATGTTAGATGTTTGCAATTTATGTAATTTTCAAAGGTTGTATAATTACACAAAGAAAAAACAAACCATAGGCTAACACAGAACTCTTTTAAAAAATGAATTGGCATTATGTTTAAAAACAAACAAAAAAAGGATTAGGCCAGGCACAGTGCTTCACACCTATAATCATAGCATGTGGGGAGGCTCAGGCAGGTAGATTGCCTGAGCTCAAGAGTTTGAGACCAGCGTGAGCAAGAGGCTGAGCAAGAGCAAGACGGCATCTCTAATGTACACCATGGAATATTATGCAGCCTTAAAGAAAGATGGAGACTTTACCTCTTTCATGTTTACATGGATGGAGCTGGAACACATTCTTCTTAGCAAAGTATCTCAAGAATGGAAGAAAAAAGTATCCAATGTACTCAGCCCTAATATGAAGCTAATTTATAGCTTTCATATGAAGGCTATAACCCAATTATAGCACAAGAATATGGGGAAAAGGGCAAGGGAGGGGAGGGGACGGGGGAGGATGGGTGGAGAGAGGGTAAATGGTGGGCTCACACCTGTGGTGCATCTTAGAAGGGTACAGGTGAAACTTACTAAATGCAGAATACAAATGTCTTCATACAGTAACCAAGAAAATCCCATGAAGGTTATGTCGAATAGTTGGATGAAAATATTTCAGATTGTATATGAAGCCAGCACATTGTTCCCCATGATTGCACTAATGTACACAGCTATGGTTTAATAAAGAAAAAAGAAAAGAAATTTAAAGTAAAAAGAAAAAAATAAATAAATAAAAATAGCAGGACGTTATGGTGAGCATCTATAGTCCCAGCTACTCTGGAGGCTTGAGGCAAGGGGATCACTTGAGCCCAAGAGTTTGAGATTGCTGTGAGCTATGATGCCACAGCATTCCATCCAGGGTGACAAAGTAAGACTATGTCTTCAAAAACAAAATAATAATAATAATAAAAAGATTTACTAATTTTTGTCTGTATGTTGTAACTGAAAATAACTAAGAAAGACTAATAGTTATATTTAAAGAACTGCTAAAAGAAACTGTAAAAACAGTATGTATATATAATTTCTGTGCACATTGTAAGACGTTTGGTACTGAAGTTCTGAGCTGCAGTTTCTTTAGATATTTTTTACACTATTCATTTTTCATTTGCCTGGAAAGAGAGTAAAGGCAAATTTTGACTACAAGTAACTTTACTATAAGTTATATACTATATACTATTTCAAATTAATAGGTAATAATGAATGATAGTTTCTTGTATTCATCTAATTTCGGAAAAGCACCAGGCTGCATATTTCTGCCTAAGAATGTGCTTAGTACAAATAATAAGGTATTATTAATACTGAAGTCATAAGTAGACTAAGAAGGCATCTTTGAAATAATCTAGTCTGACATATCTCCTAACTTTTAGATTTCCTTTAATAGCTGCCTTGGAAGTTTGTAATTTAGTACATTTTTGAAGTCTTCCATTGTTGAGAACAACGCTAAGCTTCGTTAGAGCCTCTATCATCCTCACTGTTTTGTTCCTAGGTATATTTAGGACACTTATATAAATAAAAACCTTGGAAATGTGAATTAAAGAGGGAAATGTAATGTAATACTAGAGAATCAGTGTGTTAATTTGTTTTGCAAAAATTAAGAGGCCTATATGAATGGAAGCTGGGATGCTGAACCCAAGATATTTGAGGTGTATTATTCAGCATTGTGAATTTAATTATTTTGTCACTTGAGAGTAAACATGTTTACTTGTATTAACCACATAAAGTAAGCTTAAGATGGCTGGAGTGGCTATGTGAATTTCAGATAAAATAGACTTCTACACAAAGTCTTTAGTATCACTAAAAATAAAAAGGGCATTTTATGATCAAAAAGTATCAATTCATCATGAAGATGATGACCTTCAATAAATAACTATGTCTCTTTGCTTTAGTTTTCTCATGTGGTAAAGGGAATAAAAATTTCTAATAGGCATTTTTACAAGGACTAATGGGATAACATGTACATTTTTACTACAATACCTGGCACATAGAAGATAATTATAAATGATGACATTTTTATTGTTTTTGAGTGCAAGCTCTAGGAAGGCAAGAATTTTTTTTCATTTTGTTTCCAGTGTTTAGGACAATGCCTAGCAAATGCTTATTTGTTGAATGAATGAAATGAATAAATGGAATAAATGAGTGAATTTGGATTATTGTTTTGCTCATATATGAGGAAACTTTAAAAAAATTTGTGGAAAAATGGAATTAAAAAGATAAAAGTAAAAAATATAAACTTTATATCTCAACATAAGCTCCATCAAGGTCGAGGTAGTTTTGCAAGTGATGATACCAGCTATTTAGTCTACCTCTAAGGAACTGAGGGTCTTGGAAATTTAACCATCGATGCAGTGTGTTTTACATTATTAACTGAAGACAAATGGGTGTCCCTTTACAGATTTTTTAAGATTAGAAAACAAAATAATCAGGAAGCCAAATCAGGAATATGAGGTGGATATCTAATGATTTCCTATCAAAATGCCCACAAAATTGCCTTGATTTGATGAAAGAAAGGAAAGGAGCAGGATCGTTGTGGTGGAGAAAGCTTCTCTGGTAAAGTTTTCCCAAGTGTTTTTTTTTTTTTTTTTTCCTAAAACTTTGGCTTCTCAAAACACTCTCATAATAAGTACATATTATTGTTCTTTGGCCCTCCAGAAAGTCATCAAGCAAAATGCCTTGAGCATCTGAAAAACTGTTATCATGACCCTTGTTTTTGACCAGTGATCCACTTTTGCTTTTTGTGGACCACTGTAACCTCTTGGTAGCCATTGCTTTGATTGTGCTTTGTTTTTAGGATTGTACTGCTAAAGCCATGTTTCATCTCTTGTTACAATTCTTTGAAGAAATGCTTGAGTATTTTGATACTACTTGTTTAAAATTCCTATTGAAAGGTCCACTTCTAGTTTGCAGCTGATCTGTACCCAACAGTTTGACATCCATTGAGCAGAAAGTTTGTTCAGCTTTTTCAGTTAGAGTTGAGTACAGCGAACTATTTGCGACGACTATTGTGTCGGCTGTTGTGTCTGCTGTTAATCGTCAGACCTTTTCAACTGTGGTATGAGCAAGATGAACTTTTTCCTTCCTTGATGTAGATGGTCTGCTGTGGGCTTCATTTTCAGCATCATTTTGTCTCTTCTTAAAACAAGTTATCAATTTGTAAACTACTGATTTCGTTGGTACTTTGTCCCTATAAACTTTTCATAAAGCATCAGTGATTTCCTCATTCTAACATCCCAGCTTTATCATAAATTTGATATTTGTTTTTGCTTCAATTTTAGCAGAATTCATGTTGTTCTAATTAGGCTTTTCTTAAACTGATACCTTATCCTTCTTAGAGCCTCAAACCAGATTGCATTAGGCATATTATTACAAGTTAGTATGAATTTATTTTGTTGGAAAAAATTTTTGAAATTCATGTGCATGTTAAATATTTTCATAAATATTTTTCATAATATTTTTATGAACTTTTTTGAAGTCCCCTTGTATAATATAATGTTGCATTTCCCCCATACATACCTGGAGCCTTAGCATCTTAGAGTGGATGATCATTTAGTGTTCTTTCATTTCTGTTATAAGTTGAATTGTACCCCCACCAAAAGGTTATGTTGAAGTCTTAAACCCTAGTACTTGAGAACATGACCTTATTGGAGTGGGTATTGGAATGGGTCATTGCAGATGTTATTAGTTAAGTTGATGAGGTCATACTATTGTATGGTGGGTCTTTAACCCAATATGACTGGTGCCCTTAAAAGAGGATGAGAAGAGAGACAAACAGATGGATCTGGGAATGCTATGTGATGATGGCAACAGAGATTAAAGTCTGGAGCTGTAAGCCAGCACAGCCCCAAAACTAGGAAGAGGCAAGGGAAGATTCTTTCCTGTAGGTTTTTGAGGGAGCATAGTCCTGTCAACGTCCTCCAAAACTGTGAAACAGTGAATTTCCAAATTTCCATTGTTTTAAACTACTCCGCTTCTAGTATTTTGTTGTGATAACCTAGGTAATTAATACACTATAAAAAGCAGAATCTTTTTTAGAACATCTTTCACACAGGACTTTTCATTCTCTGCTTCAGTGCTTTCAGTGCTAGAGAACTAGTGAGCTTTTAAAAGCGATTCACTTTTTCTGTGAGCTGGAGTACGTCAGACATCTTCTGTCTGATATTGAAATGAAATCATCCTCCCCATAGCCTCCCTGTTAGTAACTTTAGGTATTCCTCCTAACTAGTTATACTTCCCTAACTTTATCTAGTAAAGTTTCTGTTTTTCAAGATAAGCATATTTAGTTTCTATGTGACTTTTGTTTTTTTTTTGCAAAAATAAGGTCAAGAACCATCATGTGAACATATATACACCCACATATTAAAGCAATTTATCTATTTGCTTTAATGGATGCCTGCAATTTGTAGAAATTGTTTAGTTTAGAAAAGTTAAATAAATTCAACAACGATCAGCAGAAGTATTTCAATGAATATTTATAAAAGGTGATTATTTAGGGCGGCGCCTGTGGCTCAGTGAGTAGAGCACCAGTCCCATATACCGAGGGTGGCAGGTTCAAATCCGGCCCCGGCCAAACTGCATCAAAAAATAGCTGGGCATTGTGGTGGGTGTCTATAGTCCCAGCTACTCAGGAGGCTGAGGGAGGAGAATCGCCTAAGCCCATGAGTTGGAG